>PVKE010012250.1:0-38665 GCA_004027555.1 Craseonycteris thonglongyai
TCCAAGAGCCCTGTCTTCAAAAGGTGCTCCCTCACAGACAACCTTTGGAGCTCAGCTGTGTCTCCTCTGTGAATCAGGGGTGCCGAGCTGCTGCGGGCTGGTGCCCTGCTCTCACCCCGCCCGCCGGGAAGTGCCGCCGCCCTGCTCCACAGTCCCTGTGCCACTTTAGGCTCTGTGATCTGATTAGGGCACCACGTGTCGCCCCTTGAGTTGGGATGTTAAATTGTTCACATTCCTGTGGGGCATCCACGCTCCCTAGGTCTCGGCTTCCAGCCCGCCCTGGGTCTAGCTCCACTTTGGCTGTAGTTCCCCAATCCCCCTTTGTTTTTGCCAGCCCCGGGCCGCGCTCCGCGCTCCATTCCTGTCCCCAAACTGCTCCTTCTCCCTCCCTCTCCCGCTCTCCCCTTTTTCCTCTAACCTTTGTGTGTTGTTCTGCGTTGTGTGGTTCTCTCAGTTGAGGTTTCTTCTCTATGGTTATGATTCTGAGACCAAGTTTCAGAGTTCTCAATGGAAATCACTCAGTTCACCTCGTGTGAAAAAAAAGCACATCAATCAAGATCAAACATCAAGGTAATTTTGATTGTGTTTTTTGACCTTGATGGAATTGTGTGAGCTGAGTTTGTGCCTATCAACACTACAGTGAACTCTGAATATTATAAGGGCTTATTAGAGCATTTAATAAATGATATATGTAAAATACAGCCTGAGAAATGAACAAATGGTTTCATCCTCCATCGTCACAACACACTGTGTCACACATCATTTGAGATATGGCAATTTCTGTTAAATAATAATATTATAGTGTATCCTCATCCACTTTATTCACCTGACCTGGCACCATGCCACTTCTGGCTTTTCCCCAAAGTAAAAATGACCATGAAAGGTAAATGTTTTGAATCAATTCAGGACTTCAACTCAGCCATGACAGCCCAACTAAAGACACTCACGAAAGAGGACTTCCAGAACTGCTTCAGAAAGTGGCAAGAATGATGGGATAAGTGTGTTTGAAGTGAGGAGGAGTATTTTGAGGGGTGTTATTGGCAATGTGTCTTTTTTACTGAAATACATTTTTTTATTTAAACTTTCACCATGTTTTTTTGATCACACCTCGAAAAATACAGTGAATATTTAAATAAAAGCCAAGTAATAACACCCAAGTTAAGGCATTGAACTTGAAAAGGAAAAAAGTATGCTGTCAATGTTTTGTTTTTTTATTTTATATATATATATTTTTTTTTAAAGATTTATTTTATTGTTTTTTGACAGAGACAGAGAGAGAGACAGAGGCAGAGAGAGAGACAGAGAGAAGGGGGAGGGCCCAGAGCAGTCTCCATAGTAGTACATCATTATTTTTCAACATGGTTCTTTGTTCCACACAGGTGGCTGGGGGCCATGCAGGGCAGGAACTGGGCTAGGACCTCCTGCATGGAAGGCTCACCCCCTTGATTCAGGTGCCAAACGCAGGGGGCAAGAACTAAACTGGGGGCTTCCCGCATGGGAAGCACATCCCAGTTCAGTATATGGGTCTGCACAGGCTGGGGCTGGGACCGGGATCAGGATTCAATCCTCAGTCCCCGGGGCTGCAAAGCGAGTGCTTAACCCACTGAGCCATCCCGGCTTCCCTTTTAATTTATATATTTAAAATTCTGTACATGGCTAGTTTTTTAGAATCAGTATTTCTTGCTTGGGAAATTTTTATATTTAACATTCTGACCACTTTTAGCTTCATCAATTATGTAAGAGAAAGTAAAAATAAATGTTTGATTTTATGCTTTTAAGTTACCAAATCTCTTCATCCCCTACCCAATATTGTGTCAACTTTCTTATTACTTAACATGGTAGTTTTTCTACTTTACACAAGAAGCCTGTCTGATTTATGGACACACTCAATAGCTTAGTGATTACCTGAGGGAATGGGAGAAGGGGGTAGGAAGAGTGGGGGTGGGGAGTGGGCACCAGACTTATGGGCACACTCAATAGTTTGATGGTTACCTGAGTGAAGGTGGGGAGGGGAGAGTAGGGGAGGGGAGGTGGGAGTGGGCACCAGATGTATGGTGATGGAGAGAGGGCTAATTCTGGGTGGTGAGCACATAATGCAATGCATGGGTGATATGATGTGGATTTGTACATCTGGAAACTATGTAATTGTTGCCAATCAATGTCACCCCAATAAACTTAACAATAAAAAATAAATAAATAAAAGAAGAAGCCTGTCTGAAACTAAAACACAAGTTTCACAAGTGAATTAAGGTTTTTGTTTTGTTTTAATTTGTTTTTTGTTTTGTTTTTTTAATAAAAAGATGCCTACACCCTTATTTCAGGGGAAAAAAAATGGAGTGTGGTACAAAATAAATGAATGTTTCCTAAAACAATGCCAAATAAGGGAACTACTGCATAGTGGCTTCATTGAGGAAATTAACCTTAAACTGGGAATTGAAGGAAGCAAAATATTTGATTGAGGCAAAGAAGAGAAAGAACATTTACAGAGAAAGAATTCAGTTTAACACAAATTTATTGGACCCCTATTGAGTACTAAGCAATCATTAAGAGTTTAGTCTCAAAAGAAGGGAAGTGATCAGTCTGATTGGAGAAAAGTATCTAAGTAGGGGATGAATAGAAAATTTGGAGTGATAGGATGAGCAGTTAAGAATATGAGGCTCAGGGGAATGAAGAAAATTATCAGCATTTTAGAAAATAGGTAAAGCTTATGTCCATGGGTTTATGGGTTCATTTGCATGTGTGAGATAGGATGTGTGAGTACATGTGGACATGGGGGAGTAAATAATAGAAAGTATGTGTGTGTGTGTGTCTAGAGGTATGTATATGTAAAGTAGGTTGCATATGAATGCTGTATGTGTGCATATGTGTAGAAGGGTTGTATATGTGTGTGCATAGTGAGGTTTGTGAGTAAGTGGTGGGGAGTGAGTGTAAAGTGTTGTGTGGGTGAGTATACATGGTTGTGTGTTTGGGAAGTGTGGGTCTAGTGGGCTGTGTGCATGTATACATGTGAGTAGTGAAATGTGTGTAATGGTGTGTAGCAGAATATATAGTAGAGTTCTCTGTGGGGCTGTGTGTGTGAACACTCCATGCTGAGTACTGTGATATATTTTTGCAAAGTTGTATGGGTTGTTGGGTGTTTATTAGTGATGTGTGTGTATGTGAGACATTAATGGGTGTTTGTGAGTAGTGAGGTATATGTTTAGTGGGAGGTGTTTAGTGAAATTATGTTGAGTTCTGAGGTGTGTATATGATGAGGTTGTATGTGTGAGGAACAGGATGTGTCAAGGAGTGGGATTGCATGTGTAGGTGTAACAGTGATTATGCATGTGCTCAGCGGGGTATCTGTGAAGTAGAATTGTGTGTAATGGTGTATAGGTGATATGGGGAATGCCTCCTTGGGTGTGCCTGTGTGCTTACCCAATATGTTTGGGATGTGGGTGTCAGTGTGTCTATTACGTGCTGTTACGTTAATAAGGTGTGTGTATGTAGTGGTAGCCAAGTAATGTGAAAAACAAATGGTCCTATATTGGGTTAAGACATGCCTTTGGAGACTACTCTGGGCCCCTCCCCTAGTTCTCTCTCTTTCTCTCATCTTCTCTCAAACAATAAAAAATAAATAAATGAATCTCAAAAAAGACTCATTCTTTAAAAACTTAAATAAATTAATTCCAATATTAGCCAGTTTGACCACACATAAAATTAATTTCTTAAATTTCCTTTTCCTCAAACCATCAATAATTTTTTTATTTATACTGAGACTTTGTCCTATATTTTTCTCTTTTTCATTTTGAAAAAATTAGTCATTCTACTTTAGGGCAAAATTACTTTTTACCTTAACAAAAATGCATCTCTATATCTTACACTTTTTCCCACCCATAAATACATACTACTTTCTTTACATATTACTTTTTATACACAGTGGGATTTTTACCCTTAATAACTCTAAGTAGTTTTAATTACATACATTAATTAGATATTTTTTTCTTTTTTATATTGTTAAATTTATCGAGGTGACCTTGGTTGATAAAAATTACATAGTTTCCAGGTGTACAACTCCACACTACATCATCTATGTATTGCATTATGTGCTCACAACCCAGAATCAGCTTCCCTCCATCACTATATATCTGGTGTCCCCTCCCAAAGCCCTCCCACCACCCTTTCACACATCTTCCCCTTTAACCTCGGGTAACCACCCCCTATTGACTGTGCCCATCAGCTTTTGTTATCTTGTTTTATATTTCACCTATAAGTGAGGGCATATGTTTCTTGATTCTTTCAGTCTGACTTATCTCACTTAATAAGATGGCTTCAAGGTAGATCCATATTGTCACAAATGGCTGTATTTCATCTTTTCTTATCGCTGAGTAGTATTCCATTGTATAAATGTACCACAACTTCTTTGTCCATTCACCTGTCAAATGACACCTTAGTTATTTCCATGATTTCACCACCGTGAACAGTGCTGTGATGAACATGTGGGTACATATATCTTTGCAAATTAAGGTTTTCAAGTTTTTTGGGGTTGATACCCAGAAGAGACATTGCCAGGTCATATGGCAATTCCATTTCTAATTTTTTGATGTATCTCCATACTGCCTTTCATAGTGGTTGTACCAGTTTACATTCCCACCAGCAGTGTATGAGGGTTCCTTTTTGTCCACAGCCTGTCCAGCACTTGTTATTCCTTGTCCTGTTGATTATAGCCATTCTAAAAGATATGAGGTGGTATCTCATTGTGATTTTTATTTGCATCTCCCTAATTGCTAGTGATACTGAGCACTTTTTCATGAGAGAAGTGTCTGTTTAGGTCTTCTGCCCATTTTTTAATTGGATTGCTTGTGTTGTTTTGTTGTTGTTGTTGTTGAATTGTACAAGCTCTTTATATATTTTTTATATTAGCCCCTTATCAGAGGTATTGTTTGCAAATATTTTCACCCAATTGGTTGGTTGTCTCTTTGCTTTGTTGATAGTTTTCTTTGCTGTGCAGCTTTTTAGTTCAATAGTCACATTCATTTATTTTTGGTTTTATTTCCCTTGCCATTGTGGTCAAGTTCATAAAGCCCTCCCTGATGCCCAGGTCTATAAAATTAGTACCAATGTTTTCTTTTATGCAATTTATTGTTTCAGGTCTTAGTTTCAGGTCTTTAGTCTGTTTTGAGTTAATTTTGGTATATGGTGACAGATTGCAGTTCACATTCAACCTTTTGCATGCGGTTTTCCAATTTTCACAGCACCATTTACTGAAGACACTTTCTTTTCCCCATTGTATATTTTTTGCTCCTTTATCAAAAATAATCTGTCCATATATTTGTGGGATTATTTCTGCGCTTTCAGTTCTGTTCCATTGGTCCATGTGTCTGTTTTTCTGCCAGTACCAAGCTGTTTTTATTACTGAGGCTTTGTAGTACAGATAAAAGTCAGGCAGTGAGATGTGCCCAGCTTTATTCTTTTTTTTTAGAATAGCTTTAACAATTCGGGGTCTTTTGTGATTCCCTATAAATTTCATGATTTTTTAAAATCTATTACTTGAAAGAATGTCTGTTGGGATTTTGATGGGAATAGCATTGAATCTGTATATTGCTTTGGGTAATATGGCCATTTTAACTATGTTGATTCTTCCAATCCATGAAGACGGAATATCTTTCCATTTCTTTGTGTCTCCTTTAATTGTTTTTAAAAAATGTCTTATACTTTTTATTGTATAAGTCTTTCACATTCTTTGTTAGATTTATTCCTAGGTATTTCTTTTTTTTCTTTGCAATGACAAATGGAATGGATTTTCTCATCTCTCCTTCTAAAATTCATTGTTGGCATATAAAAATGCAGTTGATTTTTGTACATTAATTTTGTATCCTGCAACTTTATTTGTATATTGTTAATAATAGATTTCTGATAGAGTCTTTAGAGTTTTCTATATAAAGGATCATGTCATCTGCAGAGTGATAGTTTTACTTCTTCTCTCACAATTCTAATACCTTTTATTCCTTTCTCTTGACTGATTGCTCTGGCTAGAACTTCCAGCACTATGTTGAATAGCAGTGCTAACAGGGAACATCTCTATCTTGTTCCTGATTTTAGGATAATAGGCTTCAGCTTTTCCCTGTTTAGTATAATATTGGTTGAAGATTTGTCATATAAGGTCTTTATTATATTGAGGTACTTTCCTCCCATTCCTATTTTATTCAGTGTTTTGATCATATATAGGTGTTGGATGTTGTCAATAGCTTTTCTGCATCAATTGAAATAATTATAGTTTTTATTTATTTATTTATTTTATGTGCTGTATTACATTCATTGATTTGTGTATGTTGAATCATCCTTGTGCCCCTATGATGAATCCCACTTGTTCATAATAAATCATCTTTTTAAAGCTTTGTAGTATTCTGTTTGCTAATATTTTGTTTAGAATTGTTGCATCAGTGTTTATCAGAGAAATGGGTCTATGATTCTCTTTTTTGATACTGTCCTTTACAGGTTTTGTATTAAAGAAACATTGGCCTCATAGAATGATTTGAGGAGTATTGCCTCATCTTGAATTTTTTAGAGTAGTCTGAGAAGGACTGGCATTAATTCTTCTTTGAATGCTTGATAAACTCATTGGTAAAACCATCTGGTCCATGACTTTTGCCTTTAGGCAAAGTTTGGATAGTTGTTTCAAGTTCTGTACTGTTGATTGGTCTATTTAGGTAATCCAGTTCTTCTTGGTTCAGTCTAGGTAAACTGTATTTCTAAAAATTTGTCCATTTCTTCTAGATTGTCAAATTTGGTGTCATAAAGTCTTTTATAGTAATTTCTTATGATTGTTTGTATTTCTGTAGTATCAATAGTAATTTCTCTCCTGTTGTTTCTAATTTTAAATATATGTGATTTTTCTTTGTCCTTTGGTAAAACCTAGCCAGTAGTTTGTCAATTTTACTGATTGTTTTCAAAGAACCAGCTGTTTGTTGCATTAATTTTATCAATTGTTTTTCTGCTCTCAATTTCAGAAAGTTCTGCTTTAATTTTTATTAGTTCTTTCCTTCTGCTGGCTTTGACATTCTTTTGTTCTTTTTCTAGTTCTTTAAGATAGTATGTTAGGATGTTTACTTGTAATTTTTCTTGTTTCTTGAGATACACCTATAACAATATAAATTTTCCTCTTATTGCTGCTATTGCTGTGTCCCAATAATTTTGGTACATCATGTTTTCATTGTCATTCGATTCTACAGATTTTCTAATCTCTTGTTTTATTTAATTTTTGATGCAGTCATTTTTAATAGCATGTTGTTCAATCTCCATGTATGTGTGATTTTTTCAGCTTTCCTTTTACAGTTGATCTCTAGTTTCAAAGCTTTGTGGTCTGATATTACACTTGGTATGATTTGAAAATTTTTGAATTTGCTGAAGTTAAATTTGTGTCTCAGGATATAGTCTATCCTTGAAAATGTTCCATGCACTAGAATAATTGTATTCTTCCAATCCATGTATATAGTCTTGTGTTGTAGGGTGGAGTGTCGTATAAATGTCAATTATGTCCAATTGCTGTAATGTATCATTTAAGGCTGCTATTTCCTTATTTATTTTCTGCTTCATCTGTCCAACATTGTCAATGGTCTGTTTAGGTCCCCTGGTATAATTGTGACTTTGTCAAATTCTTCTGTTAGTTCTGACAGTAAATGCTTTGTAAATTTTGCTGTTTCCTGGTTAGGGGTATATATATTGATGAGTGTCATATGTTCTTGATGTATTGTCCCTTTTATCAATATGAAATGTCCGTCTTTATCTCATTATTTTTTTTATTCTGGTGTCTATTTCATCAGAAATCAGTATGGCCACTCCTGCTTTTTTCTGAATGACATTTGCTTGGAGTATTGTTTTCTACCCTTTCACTTTGAGCCTGTGTTTGTCCTTGTGGCTGAGGTGTGTCTCTTGTAGACAGAATATGTTTGGACTTTGTTTTTTAACAAGATCTGCTACTCTATGCCTCATTATTGGTGAATTCAGTTCATTTACATTTAGGGTGATAATTGACATATGAAGATTTCTTGTATTCATTTATTTCCTTTTTTATTTATTTGTTGTCCCAACTTTTCTCCATTTAGTTTGATTTCTTGATTCAGGTCAAATAGCCTCCTTCAGTATTTCTTGAAATGCCAACCCTATGCTGGAGAATTCCCTCAGCTTCTGTATATCAGAAAAGGCCTTAATTCCTCCTTCATATCTAAAGGTTAATTTTGCTGTATAGTTAATTCTTGGCTGAAAATTTCTCTCTTTTAATATTTTGAAAATTGGGCTCCCCTTCCTCCTGGCTTGCAGAGTTTCTGCTAAGAAGTCTGATGACAGCCTGATAGGATTTCCTTTGAACGTTATGTATTTTTTCCCCTGGCAGCCTTGAGGATTCTTTCTTTGTCTTTGATTTTAGTTATCTTTGGAACAATGTGCCTTGGAGAAGATCTGCTAGGGTCTAGGTAGTTAGGGCTCCTGTTTTCCTCTTGAATTTGGGTTTCCAGTTCTTTCCATAGGTTAGAAAAATTCTCTTATATTATCTGCTTTAAAAGGCTCTGAGAAGATTCCAACTCACTTCCTTCTGGTACCCCTATTATTCTAATGTTATTCTTTCAAATAGAATCAGATAGTTCTTGTAGAGCTCTTTCATTTCTCCTGAAAGAAATCACTTTCTTCTTCCATCTGTGAAATTTCCATGATCCAATCTTCAGTGTTATTAATTGTTTCCTCCAGTGTTCAGTCCTGTTTCCTATACTAGTTAGTTATTTTCTCAATTCTCCCATTATGCTTTTCATGTGGAGGAGTTCCTTTTGGTTCTGTTCTAACTTTTCAATTTTGTTGGTAAAATATTCATTTTGATGAGAAATTTTCTTATTGAGGTCATTTAACTGTGTCTAGTTTTAGGTACTTTGCCAGCATTTATTGAGCTCTCTTAGTGTCTTGAGAATTGCAACCCTGAATTCTGTTTCACTTAGATCAGTGGTCAGCAAACCGCGGCCCGCGAGCCGCATGCGGCTCTTTGACTCCTTGGCTGCAGCTCTTTCACGAAATGTTTAGTGTAGGCACGGAATATAATTTATTTTGAAAGAAAAAATTAATCACGAGATACTTACTTACCATTGTATTATTCATCAGGAAGCACTATGTGCGCAGACATTTCCTGAAGAAATTTGCAAAGTAATGGAATTGGTAATTAAGATTATCAACTCCATTGTAGCTAAAGCTCTTTACCATCGCCAATTTAAAGAATTTCTAATTGAGGTAGAGAGTGAATATGCAGATCTTCTGCTGCATAACAAGGTTCGTTGGTTATCGAGAGAAAACGTTTTAAAATGTTTCGCTTCACTGTTTACTGAAATAAAAGCATTTCTTTTTGAGAAGAGTTTACTATGCAGAGCTAACGATCTGTGGATCCAGAAATTTTATTTCATGGTGGATGTTACTTCTCATCTAAATCAGCTTAATCGTAAGTTACAAGGAAAAGGAAACACAATTTTTTCAATGTTAGAAGAAGTAATTTCATTTGAAAAAAAAATTTCACCTTTTGCCGAAGATTTTGAAAGAGAAACTCTAATTCACTTTCCATACCTATTGAAATATTGTCGAGAAAATAAGTCTAATATTGACATTTGCTATTTCAGAAAAACACTGTTAAATATGTAGGAAACTTTTCTCAGCAGGTTCAAAGACTTTAGAAACAGCAAAGCAACGTTAGCCTTTGTTAAAAAACCTCTGAATGCCACGGTAACAGAAATAAATTTTTCGCCCTTTAATATTGATATTGGCAGCTTTGAAATGCAGTTGATGGATTTAAAAAATAAAGAATTGTGGAGCTCAAAATTCGAGCGTCTTTGTGTCGATTTAGAGCTATTGGAGAAAAATAAATGTGAATTAAGTTTACAGCACAAATGGTCTGATTTGAAAGATCTGGAGAGGGAAGATATGTTGATTTTTAACACCTGGAATAGTATTCCTGACTCATATGATCAACTGAAGAAACTAGCATTTGCTGTTCTTTCCTTATTTGGGTCTACATATTTATGCGAACAATCATTTTCAAGCATGAACTTTATCAAGAGCAAATTAAGAAATCGGCTTATCGATGAGAACTTGGAATCGTGCCTAAAATTAAAAACAACAACATACAAACCTGACTTACCCTTACTTTCCAAGGAAATGCAAGGCCATTGTTCACATTAGTGGAGTATTTGTAGGTTTTTATTTTAAGGATACCTTTTATATTATTTAACTTGTTATATTTTAAAATAAATATTATCTTTATATAAGTATGATACCAAGTTTTATTTAATGTACTGTTAGTTAAACTAAGACATATTTAGCAAAGGCAAGCTCGAGAGTGTACTTTTAATCCTAATTATTTCCATAAAAATGTCTCTACTAAAGTAAAGCTTAAGTTTAAAAAAAATGGCTCTTTGAATAAACTTCCATTTTGTATTGTTTATATTTGGCTCTTTTGGATGACGAGTTTGCCGACCACTGACTTAGATCATTTGATTCCAAATCTGTAAATTCCTTTTTTAGAGATTTTTTTTTTCATATTCTTTTGGAGTGGCTTTGGATCCTGAGGTGTTCATTACATTTGATTTGTTTTTTGATTTTTGGTTTTTGGTTTTTGTTTTTTTGACTGACTGAGGCATGAGTATGTTTACCTTCTGGGAGCTTTCCTAGAAAATGGGCTTCTCTTTTTCTTTTTCTTTCTTTCTCTCTCTCTTTCTCTCTCTCTTTCTTCCTTCCTTCCTTCCTTCCTTCTTTCCTTCCTTCCTTCCTTTCTTTCTTTCTTTCTTTCTTTCTTCTTTCTTTATTTTACACAACTGTCTTAGTCTCGATGCTACCTCGCCTTAGGAAAGTGAGGTGGGCTGCGGCCTGGTATGTCTCTGATGTCAGTTTTGGAAAAGGCTGGCTGCTCTCCTGTGTTTTGCGGTCTTCCTGAGCTCTCCTGTCTGTTCCCACAGGAGCCAGGTTAGTTGGGGATGGCCTAGGTTTGTATCATGGGGTAGCTGCATTTTGCCTTTTTCCTCTCACTGTATAACAGGTAGCAGTTGGGGCTCAGTTGCGGGGTAACAAGTTTTGGGAGAGGGTTAGGGGAAGCAGTCAGTTTCTGTGTCCTGCGGTTGCAGTCCAGGGTATTGACTTAGCTGATAGAAGGCGAAGAAGTTGAGGGGGTTGGGGAGTTTGGATGTGAGTTGGAGCACACCTGAGACACAATAGCAAATCCCTCTGTCAGCAGTGGGGCTGACGGGTCAGGGTGTGTGCTGTATCGAACCTTTTCCGGGAAGCATTCGACTTTCCTTTATCCGAATTTAGAATCAGTCATACCCAGAGACAGTTTTTGTTTGAGTCCATATTACTAGGCTTCAGTGTGCTGGCCCAGGTTGTATAGACCCATGAGTAGAGAGGTTGGCATGTGGTTCAGCTCTGCACTTACCTCCCCAGCCCTCCAGAAGGGCACTCTGCTTTCCTGGCTGTGTTTTTAGCCTCACCATCACCCAGAGACAATTCACTCTTTTGAGTCTGCACTTCTGGGCTTCAAGGTGCCAACCCAGCTGCCTGGGTGGTGGGTGCAAAGGCCCAGCCAAGATAAGGACACAGATTCTGCCATGAGCAGGGAAGCCCGTCTGCCAAAATGGAGGTGTGTGGCTCAGTCTTTCTCTTTATCCCCTGCCCACACTCACTTCTCTTCTAGGGCTGCATGATAATTGTGAAGGCCAGTGGCTTGGGAAGCCACTCTCTAAGAGCCAATTCATATTCAGCTCAGCTCTGCTGCTTTTGTTGGCCAGCGAATCCACATGCCAAGCTGTGGCTGGTGCCCTGTTTCTTCTCTGCCCTGGGATGTTTAGCCGCCCCTGCTCTGCAGTCCCTATTCCACCTCAGGCACAGTGATATGAATGGGGCACAGTGTGCCGCCACGTAGGTTTGGATTTTGAACTGTCCACAGTCTTATGGGGCATCCACTCTCCTTGGATCTCAGCTTCTAGACTGTCCTAGATCTAGTTCCACTTTGACCTGAGTTCCCCAAATCCCCTTCTTCTGCCAACCTCGAGTTGAGTTTCACAGCCCCAGCCCTGTACTGCTCCTTCCCCTTCTCTCCCATTTACCCGTTTTTCTCTAAACTTCAGATTTTTGTCTTGTATTGCATGGCTCTGTCAGTTGAGGGTGTTTCTCAGGGTTTCTCCTGTAGAGTCCTCTTTGTTCGAATGTCCCTTCCCAGGTAGGTTTTGGGGTTGTCCTCTCACACCACCATCTTAGGATCTTATCTAATTAGAATTATTAATACTTAGAATTCTTAACTTCTAGTAAAAAATAAGAAGTAAGCAATTGTGTACTGTCTGTTACACTAGCATTCAGTTGATTGACAAGTGTACATTTCATAATTTCTGTAAATACATTCTTCCTCATAATAAAATTTGTATTCTGACACAGAATCTATTTACTAATAGACCCAATTGTTATTAGTTTCTCTGTAATAAAAAGCCAAAAATAGATAAGCCTATGTTCAGTATTTAATGTTTAAAATTTCATCTTATTTAGAACAACAGATATTCAGTGAATATTTATTTAATTTATTTTAATATAACTTTAACGTTTCATTACAAACAAGATTTTAGAAACTATTTTTAAGTAGATATACCATAAAGTATATGTTTCAAAAGTTCGTTTATAAACTTTTATCTTACATCTCTTTAACTTAATTATACTTAATAAATATGTTTAAATTATTCATAAAAAGTTAACATGTTAAACAGTTAATCAACATCTTAAGTTACCTTTCTTTTCTATTAATATTATTTTTATTGTTAAATTTATTGGGGTGACATTGGTTGATAAAAATTACATTGATTCCAAGTATACACTTCTACATTACATTGTCTATACATTGCATTAAGTGCTCACCATCCAGAATCAGCTCTCTTACCATAACCATATATTTGATGCCCCCTGCCTACTCTAAACCCTCCATCCCAACTCTCCCAGCCACCTCCCCACTTACCCTCAGGTAACCACTAAACTATTGACTGTGTCCATGAGTTTTTGTTTCTTTGTTACTTTCAGTTTTATATTCCACCTATGAGTGAGGTCATATATTTCTTGGTTCTTTCAGTCTGACTTATTTTGCTTAATAAGATGTTTTCAAGGTACATCTGTGTTGTCACAAATGGCTGTATTTCATCTTTTCTTATCATTGAGTAGTATTCCATTGTTACAATGTACCACAACTTCTTTATCCAGTCATCTACCAAAGGACACTTTGGTTGTTTCCATTGCTTGGCTAGTGTGAACAGTGCTGTGATGAACATTGGGCACATATATCTATGAACTAAGGTTTTCAAGTTTTTTGGGTAAATTCCCAGAAGAGAAGGTGCTGGGTCATATGGCAATTCCATTCCTAGTTTTTTGAAGAATCTCCATACTGCCTTCCCACCAACAATGTATGAGGGTTCCTTTTTCTCCACATCCTCTCCAGCACTTATTAATTCTTGTCTTGTTGATTATAGCAATTCTAATGATGTGAGGTGGTATCTCATTGTGGTTTGGATTTGCATTTCTCTAATTGCTAGTGATGTTGAGCATTTTTTTTTCAAGTATTTGTTAACCATTGTATGTCTTCACAGGATAATTGTCTGTTAAAGTCTTCTGCTGATTTTTTAATTGGATCATTTGTTTTTTGTTGTTGAGTTGTATAAGTTTTTTGTATATTTTGGATATTAGCCCTTTATCAGAGGCAAATATTTGTTGGCAAATACTTTCTCCCATTAGGTTGGTTTCCTTTTTACTATGTTGATGGTTTCCTTTGTTGTGCAAAAGCTTTATAGTGGATATAGTCCCACTCACTTATTTTTGCTTTTACTTCCCCTACCTTTGGGATCTAGTTCATAAACTGCTCTCTGAACCCAAAGTCTATGAGTTTTGGACAAATGCTTTCTTCTATGCACTTTACTATTTTGGGTCTTATGTGGAGGTCTTTAAATCACTTTTGAGTTAACTGAGTTAACTTTGGTGTGTGGTGATAGTTCACGGTCCAGATTCATACTTTTGCATGTGGTTTTCCAATTTTCCCAGCACCATTTACTGAAGTGGCTTTCTCTTCTCCAGTGTATATTTTTTACTCCTTTGTCAAAGATTATCTGTCCATATGTTTGTGGGTTTATTTCTGATCTTTCAGTTCTCTTCCTTTGGTCAGTACATCTATTTTTCTTCCAAGACAAAGCTGTTTTCATTATTAACACTTTGTAGTAGTGACTGAAGTCAGGGAGCATGATGCCTCAACCCTTATTCTTTTTTCAGAGGATTGCTTTGGCAATTTGGGTTTTTTGTGGTTCCATATGAATCAGATGATTTTTATTTAAATGTATTTCTTGAAAGAATGTCTGTGGGATTTTGATGGGAATTGCATTAAATCTGTATATTGCTTTGGGTGGTATGGCCATTTTAACTATGCTGATTCTTGGAATGCATGAACACGAAATATTCTTCCATTTCTTTGTATCTTCTTCAATTTATTCTAGTAGTGTCATAATTTTTTGTGTATAAGTTCTTCACATTCTTTAAGTTTATTGCTAAGTATTTTCTTTTTGTTTTGATCACAAACAGTATCATTTTTCATATTTCTTTTTCTGAAGTTTCATAGTTTGTATATAAAAATGCTTAGGATTTTTGTACATTGATTTTATATCTGCAACTTTACTGTATTCATTTATTATTTCTAATATTTTTCTAGTGGAGTCTTTAGGGTTTTCTATATAAAGGATCATGTCATCTGCAAAAACATGACAGTTTAGCATCTTCACTCCCAATTTGGATGCCTTTTATTTCTTTCTTCTGCCTGATTTCTCTGGCTAGAACTTCCCACACTATGTTGAATAGCAGGGGACATCCCTGTCTTGGTCCTGATTTTAGAAGAAAAGGTTTCAGGTTTTTCCTATTTACTATGACATTTGCTGAGGGTTTGTCATATATCGCCTTTATTATGTTGAGGAACTTTCCTTCTATACCCATTTTTTAAGTGCTTTGATCATAAATAAATGTTGTATCTGATCGAATGCTTTTTCTGTATCAATTCATATAATCATATGATTTTTGTCTTTTATTTTGTTTATGTGGCGTATCACATTGATTTATTTGCATATGTTGAACCATTTTTGTGCCCCTGGGATATATCCCACTTGATAATGATGCATAATCTTTTTAATGCATTGTTGTATTCTATTTACTAGTATTTTGTTTAGGATTTTTGCATTGGCGTTCATCAGAATTATTGGTGTATAGTTTTTATGTTTGTTTGTTTGTTTGTTTTTTGAGACATCCTTACCAGGCACTGGTATTAGAGTAATGTTTGCCTCATATAATGAGTTGGGGAGTATTGCCTCTTCTTCAATTTTTAGGAAATGTTTGAGGAGGATAGGTGTTAGTTTCTCTTTGAATGCCTGGTAAAACTCATTATTGAGACCATCTAATCCTCAATTCTTGCTTTTGGGGAGATTTTGAATGATTGTTTCAATTGCCTTACTGTTGATTGGTGTGTGTAGGTTATTCAAATCTTCTTGATTCAGTCTAGGTAGACTATCTGTTTCTAAAAACTTGTCTATTTCTTCTAGGTTGCAAAATTTGGTGGCATGTAGTCCTTCATAATATTCTTATATGATTTTTTGTATTTCTGTGGTATCATTTGTAATTTCCTCTCTTTCCTTTCTAATTTGAATTATTTGTGTTTTTTCTCTTTTTTCCTCAGTGAGCCTAACCAGGATTTGTTAATTTTATTAATTTTTTCAAAGAACCAGCTCTTTGGTGCATTAGTATTTTCCATTGTTTTTTTATTCTCTATTTCATTTAGTTCTGCTTTAATATTTTGTTTTTGTTGTGTGTGTGTGTGTGTGTGTGTGTGTGTGTGTGTGTGTCTGTGTGTGTTTGTGTGTGTGTTGTTGTTAAATTTGTTGGGGTGACATTGGTTGATAACAATTAGTTTCCAGGTATACAAATCTACATTATATCACCTATGTATTGCATTATATGCTCACCACCCAGAATCAGCTCTCCTTCCATCACCATATATCTGGTGCCCACTCCCAAATCCCCCCCACCCCACTCTCCCTGCCCCTTCCCCACTTACCCTCAGGTAACCACCAAAGTATAGAGTGTGTACATAAGGTTTTGTTTCTTTGTTGCTTTAATTTTTATTATTTCCTTTCTTCTGCTGACTTTGGGATTTTTCTTTGTTTGTTTGTTTGTTTTTCCTTTTCTAGTTCTATAAGATGTGATATTCACTGGTTTGCTGGTACTTTTTCTGGTTTCATGAGAGAGGCCTGTAGTGATACAAATTTCTCTCCTATTACTGCTTTTGCTGCATCGCCGAAATTTTGGTATGTTGTCTTTTAATTGTCATTGATTTCTATGTATTTTTAACCTTTTTTATTTCTTCTTTGATCCAGTCATTTCTTAATAACATGTTGTTTAATCTCTATATATATGTGGTTTTTCCCGCTTTCTTTTTGTAGTTGATCTCCAATTTCAAAGCTTTGTGATCAGAGAATATACTTTGGTATGATTTCAATCTTCTTAAATTTGCTGAGGCTAGCTTTGTGTTCTCGTATGTGGTCTTCCTTCAGAATGTTCCAGGTGCACCAGAAAAGAATGTATAGTCATGTATTGTAGGATGAAATGTCCTGTAAATTTCAATTATGTCAAATTGCTGTAATGTATTACTTATAGCTCATATTTTCTTATTTATTTTCTGTTTGGATGATCTGTCCATGGCTGTCAAAGGGGTGTTGAAGTCCCCTACTATAATTGTGTTTTTGTCAATTTTTCCTTTTAGTTCTATTAGTAGTTGTTTTGTAAATGTTGGTGCTTCTTGGTTAGGAGCATATATATTGATGTGTCATGTCTTCTTGTTGTATTGTCCCCGTTATCATTATGAAATGACCATCTTTGTCTCTTACTATCTTTTTTATCCTGAAGTCTGCTTTATAAGATATAAGTATGGGTACACCTGCTTTTTGTGGAGGCATTTACTTGGGATATTTTTATCCACTCTCACTTTGAGTCTGTATTTGTCCTTGTGGCTGAGGTGTGTCTCTTGTAGGCAGCATAAGGTTGGTTTTTGTTCTTTAATCCAGTTTGCTACTCTGTGTGTTTTTATTGGCAAGTTCTGTCCATTTACATTTAAGGTGATGATTGATATATGAGGATTTCCTATAGCTATTTTATCTTTTGTATTCTGGAGCACTTTCTTTTCGATTGCTTCTTTGCTTCATTATTTCCATTGGGTATTTTAGTTCAATGGTGTTTATGACTGTTTTCTTTATTTAAAGATTTATTTTTATTGTTTTTGACAGAGAGAGACATACAGAGACAGAGAGAAGGGGGAGGGCCCAGAACAGTCTCTATAGCTGTACATCATTGGTTTTTCCACATAGTTTTATTCCACAGGTGGGCATGGGGCTACACAGGGCAGGATCTGGGCCAGGGCCTCATCCCAGTGAGAACCAAACTGGGGGCACTCCCCAGCTCAGCACATGGCTCTGCACAGGCCAAAGCTGGGACTTGACCCTCGGTCCCTGGGGCTGCAAAGTGAGCACTCAACCCACTGAGCCATCCTGGCTTCCCCTTCTCTTCTCTTTTTGTTATGTGTTTCAGTTCTAAGTTCTTTTTGTGGGTTACCAGCAACTTTATGTAAAAGAAAGTTTTATATATGCAGTGGTTCCTTTTCTTGAGGATGCTAATTATCTCCATTTTGCTGGGAAATTTAAACCTTTACTTCCTCCCCTTTTATGTTTTTTGTTCTTCCAGTTTACCCCTACTTATTTTTACATTTCATTTTAGGTCCATTCTTCTCCTGTATTTGTTGAAATGCTGCTCTTATAGTAGAGAATTCCTTCCGTTTCTGTGTCTCTGAAAAGGTCTTTATTCTTCCTTCATATATAAAGGATCACTTTTCTGGGTAGAGAATTCTTGGCTGGTAATTCCTCTGCTTTAATATTTTTAATACTTGATTCCATTCCCTTCTGGCTTGTAGAGTTTCTGTTGAGAAATCTGATGATAGTGTGATGGGCTTTCCTTTATATGTAATGTTGTTCCTTTTCCTGGCTGCCTTGAGGATTCTTTCTTTGTCTTTGACCTTTGACATCTTCAGTGTAAGGTTCCTTGGAGAGGGTCTTCTTGAATTTAAGGATCCAGTTCTTTCCATAGATTTGGGAAGTTCTCTTCTACTATTTGTCTGAACAAATTCTCTGTGCCTGTCTCATCTTCTGCTCTCTTTGAAATTCCAATTATCCTTTTGTTATTTTTTTCTAATGGAGTCAGATAGTTCTTGTATATATTTTGTATTTCTTTTAGCTCTTAGGTCTCTCTTTTTTCTGTGACATTACCAAATTTCTGTCTTTGATTTCACTACTTATTTCCTCCATCTGATCAGCTCTGCTTCCTATGCTAGCTATTTCATTTTTTCATTGCTTTTATTGTGTTGTTTATCTCCAGAATTTTTATTTGCTTCTTTTCTATAGATTTAATTTCTTTTTTGAGATCACTTAGCTCCCTCTGTGTACTCCACTAATTTTCTTTGATATCTTTGAGTGTTTTCAGGATTGCAGTCTTCAATTCTCTCATTTAGTTCATATGTTTTGATATGTTCACTTTCCCTTTCTGGAGATTTTCTATTTTCTTTCCGAGCACCTTTGTTCAATAGGGTACTTATTGCTGTTGCAGTGTTTCTTTTCCTAGATATGAGGAATTTTCCCTTGGTAGACGTGAAGAAAACTTTATTTTACTTCCTAGCTGGTGTTTCTGCAGTGTCTTGTAATATTTTTTCTTGGTTATTTTGTTTTCTCACAGTGGGAGACTTCCTAGAAGGTTGGCTTCTGTTTAACTCAGTCTCTTTGGTCTCTGTATGCCTCCTCTTTGGAAACATATGGTTGGCGATAGTATGCTATGCCTCCAAGTTCCCACTGCAGTCAGAAGCTGCCATGCCTGTGCTTTAGTTTTCCTAGATCCCTCTGCTGGCTTTAGTGGGAAGGGCAGGGGCAGGGTTTGTTGGGAAAGGCCCAGGTCTGTTTTCATCTTAGGGGAATGGCAGCTTTCTGGCAGGAGCTCACTGAATGCAGGCTCTGGGTGGGGCCAGCAGGGTGAGCCTTGGGAGAGAGCAAGGGAAAGCAGCCAGGCTCTGTGTCCAAAGCCACGCAGTAGTCCGCCTGGGGCCCCACTTCACTGAGGGATACTCTGTGCTTCAGCTGCCAGAACACTCCCACTACCAGTTCTCCAACCACCTGAATGCCCACTTCCTTTTCTGGTCACTGGCCTTACACTCTGTGGGCCCCAACCTCTAGCTGCCTGACCCACATTCTAGCAGCTGGACCTTCACTCTGGTCACCCACACTCATCTTTGGCTGCTACCGCTGCCTCACTCTGTCCTTCTCTACCATGCTATGGCCACCCACGCCATGCCATGGTTGTTCCCTCCCCTATCCCCTGCAGTCCCACTGTGGCTTGCCACAACCAGTTGTGCCTGCTTTTTCCATCTACCTTGCATTCTGGCTGCCCACGCCTCTGCTTTGTCCATTTTAGGCCTCCAACCTGCTCAGAGTCATTCTGTACCTCGACTCATACTCCCATGCTCCCACCTCAGTCAGTCTCTCCTCTGCTGGACTCAGGTCAGCCTCTGGGTTGGTCACTGGGTTGGTCTCTGGGTCACGCTCAACAGAGTGTCTCTGCACTTCTCCCTTTCTTTCTCTCTCACTCGCCTCCGTTTCTCCAGGTTTAGGTGTTTTCTTGTGATGAATGGGTCCCTAAGCAAAGGCTGTGTGTTGCTTAGAAATTTACTAGTTTCATTTTAATTGTTTAACTTGTTGTTTTTTCCAGGAGAGGTTTCCAGAGCTCCTCCCATGCCGCCATCTTGATGATGTTTCCCCTAAGTTATCTTTCTTGCTGACAAATTCTGTAATAGCAGGAGGCTGGAATAGCTCAGAAGGTTAAGTGCTCTTTTTGCAGCCCCGGAGACCAAGAATCAAATCCTGGCCCCAGCCCCTGTGGACCCGTATGCTGAACTTGAGTATGCTTCCCATGTGGGAGGCTCTCTGTGCAGTTCTCACCCTTCAGTTAGGCCCCTGTCTTGAAGGGGTGTGCTTCTCATGTGGGAAGCCCCCAGCCAGGTTCCCACCCTGCATGGCCCCCGCCCACCTGGGTAGAACAAAACCTTGTCAAAAACTGATGATGTACAACTATGGAGACTGCTCTGGGCCCTCCCCCTTCTCTCTGTCTCTCTGTCTCTTTCTCTCTCTGTCTCAGTCAAAAACAATAAAGTAGGGGAAGCCAGGATGGCTCAGTGGGTTAAGTGCTGACTTTGCAGCCTTGGGGACCAAGGATTGAATCCCAGCCCTGGTCCGTGTGGACCCATATGCTGAACTGGGGAGTGCCCCCAGTTCAGTTCTCACCAGGGTGAGACCCTGGCCCAGTTCCCACCCTGTGCAGCCCTGTGCCCAGCTGTGGAATGAAATTATGTGGAAAAACCAATGATGTATAACTATGAAGGCTGTTCTGGGCCCTCCCCCTTCTCTCTGTCTCTGTATTTCTCTCTCTCTCTCTCTCTCTCTCTCTCTCTCTCTTTCTCTCTGTCAAAAACAATAAAAATAAATCTTAAAAAAACAATAAAATAAATCTGTTTTTTAAATTCTGAAACAGAGTTAGCTTGAGGTTACTTGATTTTTAGGAAATTTAGTGTCCATGTAAGAAATGTCCAAAACTGTAGAAAACATTTATGAGTTTGTTTGAGCCACAGTTGCTGATAAGTAAAATCTCAACAGACTGAGAAAATGCTCCAGAGAATGGCAGTTTTGCAGCTTATTTTATTATATTAGCATCAAAAGAAGAGATGTAAAAATGATTACATGAAATCCATTGGTGGTAGATTAAGTAGATGAGAGAAAGCAAAGCAGGGGTAGTGGGGTGGAGGGAATCTTGGATTGAATAGCAAGCATTACAGAGAGACACATACTTCTTTTACACTGGTGGGTGCAGGATAGTTAACAATTAACTTTATAGGATATAGAGATGATATTTGTCCAGCAAAATAACAATGAAGGGTTCTGTGGTCTTGTGCTCTGGTACCAATGGTTGTGTCTTTATGGGTCGGAAAAATATTATTCTGACATTTCAGGGAATGCCAGGATAGCTCAGCAGGTTGAGCACTTGCTTTGCTACTGCAAAGTCTGGGGAACGAATTATGGCCCCAGACATGCAAAACCATATGCTGAACTGTGGTGCAACTGGTAACCACCAGGATGGTGGCAAAGATTCTCGCCTCCCATACAGGAGGCCCCTGGTTTGGTTTTCAACCTATGCAGCCCCACATCCAACTGTGTGGAATGCAACCATATCATAACTAATGATGTACAACTATAAAGACTCTTCTGGGTCCTTCGCCCTTCTCTCTCTCTCTCTCTCTCTCTCTCTCACACACACACACACACACACACACACACACACACACAATTTTCTCAAACAATAAAATAAATCTTTAAAAAATGGATTACTCTGATACTTCAAAGGTATATTATCTTAGAGGCAAAAAGACAACAGATAGGCACACTTGAGGTGAAGACTGACCTTTGTCAAGGAAGCTGCAGGCCTAGGATGAGACTACCCACCATGATCTGCTTTTAGATTGTAATTTTCACATCCAGGCCATCCTATGTGGTTACTTTTAGACTCACAGTTATTTTATTATTTTTTCTATTTTATTGTTTTTGTTTTTTAATAGAAGATGAGAGAGAGACAGATTGAGAGAGAGGGAGAGAGAGGAGAGCCCAGAGCAGTCTCCATAGCTGTACCTCATTAGCAGTGACATGGTTTCATTTCACACAGGTGGATGCAGGGACACGTGGAATAGGAACCAAGCTGGGGCCTACCACATGGGAGGTAAGAACCTTGGTTGCTGGGTCATCCTGGTTGTTACCAGTTGCACCACAGTTCAGCATATGGAATTGCATGGGCTAGAGCAGGGGATTGAACCAGACTTTGTGATTGTAAGGCAAGCACTCAACTGCTGAGCAATTCCTGCATTCCAGGCTTGGAGTCTATGGCCTCCCCTGAGCTTGTCAGGTTAGTATGTGGCCCCTTTTTCTGTCCACATTATGTGGAATAAAAGTATTGTATTTAATTCTGATAGCTCTAAAGACTTTCCTATTTTAATTAAACCAATACACTTATGTAACAGATTAAAATATTCAGGTTTTCTGACTCCATCTTGTTCAAGCCTCTGTTGTTCCCCTTGCCTTTAGGCTAATAGATTGTGCTTTGTCTTGCATAGAGACATGCTAATCATTAGAGGAATTCTGCTTGAGGCTTGAGTTTTATAACAACACCATCTCCTATTTTTCTTTCCCTTGATATAAAAGAAGCCTGAACTCTGTACTTTCTTAACATAGATTTGAGGAACTTCTGGGGCTCTCTTCTTCTTGGTTTGTGTTTTCTTTCTCCAAATTCTGACATTTTGAGCTTTGACCTTTGGAAGTGTTGGGCACATGGACTTTGAGCCTGCAACAATTTGGCAAGCCAACAAGGAAGTGGTTCGTGCCCATGGCAGACTGGCCCCAACTGGGGATCCCCTCTGTGAGTCACTGTGGAGAGCAGGAGTGATGCCATGTTTAGTACATGTGCAGGACAGTCATGTAAACAACTCTAATAAGTCATATAAACAACTTTAGCACATATGTAGTAAAGTCATGTAAATAACTTTAGAGTCATGGAAACAACAGTGTTGACTGATAAACCTGAGTATGTGCGATAGAAGAAGTAAACAATTGATAAGCTACAAGAATTCCAGACTCCAACAAGCTAATCAAGGCAGCATCCCCACAAAACAAGTCTCATTATGAGCGCCTTGTGACTAGCCACCACAACTCTGCCTTGCAGGACACTGACCGGCCATAGCTGCCTCCCAGAACTGTACACACTGGAACCCTTGGTTTAGTCAGGACTAAGACTCAGACTTGGACTGTCAGGTTTGTGATTCACTGATTATTTATTGTTCATGAATGTGTGTATGAATTCCTCTTGGAGTGTGTGTGATATGTTACTATAAATTGTTGTACTGAGTAAAGTGTGTTTAGAATTCCACATTTTATTGGTACTTCCTTTGTGTCATAGCTATTCAAATGCCCTGGTACAGGCTGCCCTCTGGCACAAGCTATCAGTGGTATTCATAATCAATTAATTCTCCCATATTGGGTGTGTTGGCTTGGCTTATTGGAAAGACTATATCACAGCAAACAGTATCCAGTGAGCTCCCAATAGTAACAAATACCCCGTTTCCCCCAAAATAAGACCATGTCTTATACCGTTTCCCTGAAAATAAGACAATGTCTTATATTAATTTTTGCTCCCAAAGATGCGCTAGGTCTTATTTTCGGGGGGATGCCTTATACGCATTTCAGCGAGAAGCAAAACTGTAAGTAGGTCTTATTTTCAGGGGATATTTTACTTTCGGGGAAACATGGTAGCTGCCAAGGTCATTTTGCCATGGCGTTCAGAAGGAACTTTCTCTAGCAGGTGCTGGCTTCCCTTGGCATGTGGCTCATTTGAAATAAGGAAACATCTTTGGTCTTTAGTGTACCATGTGTTTTGTTTGTGGGAAAAGTTGCTCTGGTGGGAGAAGAAGGAAATCCTTCCTCTATCTGAGCTTTCTATACCTGAGACAAAACCAGCTATATTTTGGGAGTCTCTATCTGGGAGTAGGGAGAATTGTTAGAACCCTTCCAAGATTCCACCAGAAAACTACTAGAACTGATAAATGAAGTCAGTAAAGTAGCAGAATACAAGGTAAATATTCAGAAACCAGTTGCATTTTTCTACACCAATAATGAACTATTAGAAATAGAAATTAAGAAACCAATCCCATTTACAATTGTATAATAGAATACCTATGAATATATTTTTTTAAGATTTATTTTTATTGTTTTTTGACAGAGAGAGAGACAGACAGACAGAGAAAAAACAGAGAGACTGCCCAGAGCAGTCTCCATAGTTGACAGCATTAGTTTTTCATATAGTTTCACTCCATAGGAGGCACAGGGCTGCACAGGGCAGGACTGGGCCAGGATCCTCCCTCATACACCCCGGCAAAAACTGAACTGAGACACACCCCAGTTCAGCATATGGGTCCGCGTGGGCCAGGGCCGAGATTCACTCCTTGGGCTTCGGGGCTGCAAAGTGAGTGCTTAACCCACTGAGCCATCCCAGCTTCCCCTACCTATGAATAAATTTAACAAAGGAGGTAATAGATCTGTACTTGGGGAATTATAAGACATGGAAGAAAGGAACTGAAGAAGATACAAATAAATGGAAGCATATACAATGCTCATGGATAGAAAGAATTAATGTCATCAAAATGTCTATACTCAAGGCAATCTATAGATTCAATGCAGTGCCTACCAAAATACCAATGGCATTTTCCACAGAACTAGAGCAGATAATTTTAAAATTATATGAAACCACAAAAGGCCCCAAATAGCTGCAGCAATCTTAAGAAAGTAGTACAGAAATGAAAGTATCATGCTATCTGATATCAAATTATAACATAAGGCTATAGTAATCAAAACAGCATGGTATCAGCATAAAAACAGACACATAGATCAATGGAACAGAATAAAGAGCTCAGAAATAAACCCATACCTGTATGGTCATTTAATCTTTGACAAAGGAGGCAAGACTATACAATGGGATAAAGATAGTCAATTCAATAAATGCTGTTGGAAAAACTGGACAGATACATGCCAAAAAAGAAAGAAAGAAACTGAACCATCATGTTACACTATATACATGAATAAATGCAAAATGGGTTAAAGACTTAAATGTATGATGTGAAACCATTAAACGCCTAGAAGAAAACATAGGCAGCAAACTGTCTGACATTGCCCTTAGTCATATTTTTTCCTGATATATCTCCTTGAGCAAGAGAAACAAAAGAAAAAAATAAATAGAACTACATCGAACTAAAAGGTTTTGCACAGCAAAGGAAGTTACCAATGAAAAGAAAAGACATGCTACTGAATGGGAGAATATATTTGCCATTGGTGTTAATATCCAAACTTTATTAAAAAACGTATACAATTCAACATCAAAGAAAACAAACAATCCAATTTAAAAATGGGCAGGGGACCTGAATAGACATCTCCCCAAAGAGGACATACACATAGCCAATAGACATATAAAAAATATTCAATGTCAATAATCATCACATAAATGTAAATTAAAACCACAATGAGATATCACCTAACACTTATCAGAATGACCATAATCGATCAATCAACACACAACAAGTGTTTGTGAGGATGTGGGAAAAAAGGAACCTTCATGAACAGTTGGTGAAATTGCAAACTGGTGCAACCACTAAGGACAACAATTTGGAGTTTCCTCAAAAATTAAAAATAGATCTACCTTATGATCCAGCAAAATACCCGCTTCTAGGTATTTATCCAAAGAAATCCAAAACACTAATTCAAAAAGATGTATGAATCGCTATGTTCACTGCAGCAGTATTTACAACAGCCAAGATATTGAAGCAACCCAAGTGCCATGAATAGATGACTGGATAAAGAATTGGTGCATATACAGAGTGGACTATTGGCCATAAAAAGAATGAAATCTTACCATGTTTGACAATTATACTAGGTGTTTAGTCACATTGAAAAGGACAAATACCATATTACATATTATCTTACTTATACATGGAACCCAAAGAACAAAATAACCAAACAAATAAAACAGAAACAGACCCATAGATACAGAGAACAAGCTGATGATTGCCAGAGGAAAGGAGTTTTGGGAGGCTGAGTAAAAAAGGTGAAGGGGGGGAAGCTGGGATGGCTCAGTGGGTTAAGCACTCGCTTTGAAGCACCGGGGACCGAGGATTGAATCCCGGCCCCAGCCCGTGCGGACCCATGTGCTGAACTGGGGAGTTCCCCCAGTTCAGTTCTCTCTCTGTCTCTGTATCTCTCTCTCTCTCTCTCTGTCAAAAACAATAAAAAAAATTTAAAAGAAAAAGATGAAGGGAGTAAGAAATACAAATTGAAAATAAATAATAAAAAAATATATAAATTGGTAGTTACAAAATAGTCATGGAGATGTAAAGAACAGCATATATAGTTAATAATGTTGTAACAGCTATGTATAGTGGCAGACAAGACTAATCAGAGGAATTAATGCATAACTTACATAAATGTCTAGCCTTCAGAGGAATCATCACAACAGCTCATGCTTAAACAATCTCAGTGACTGATGCTGTGTAAGCCATGCAGAGAGTTTACCTGAGCACCTGATGACATCATCAGAGACATTCAAACTGCAGACCAGGAGAAATCTATCAGATTGTCACTGCCCACCTTTATTCCAGCAAAAGAAGGTTTGAACTTTACATCTAGAAGTCTTCTCTAATGACAGGCTTATAGACTCTGAAACTGCTTTATAGTTGCTCTGATCATTAACCTCTGTTTTTCTTTTGTTTTCATAAATCTTATCAAATACTGACATTATGGAATTTAATCCATATAGTCAGTCATTTGGCCTGTTCTACTGTTCAACAGACCACCTTAGTGTCCTTGGCCTGTGGGTCCTTAGACAATAGAATTGTTTTAGATTACTTTTTAGCTGAACAAGGAAGTGTTTATACAGTGACCAACTCATCATGGTTTGGGTCCTGAGGAACAATAACAAAGCTTGCTCTTTATTCTTTGTCTCATGTTACACTACAGGTATCCTAGCCTGCTGTTACCTTTACCATGGCTGTGGTTTCTGCTTATAAATTGAACGCCCAGAATGCCCCCTCTCAGGCTCAGGGATGATTGCAAAAGGGATGGGTATGGGGGATTGTAAGAGCCCAATAAGAAAAGTATAGTGGGCATATAAACCTGACTCCATCTGAAAAGATAATCCTCCCACTTAAAAAAAAAAAAAAAAGATTTATTTTATTGTTTTTGACAGAGAGAGACAGAAAGAGACAGAGAGAAGGGGGAGAGCCCAGAGTAGTCTCCATAGTTGTTGTATGTCATTAGTTTTCTACATACTTTTATTCCACAGATGGGTGTGGGGCTGCTCAGGGCAGGAACTGGGCTGAGGACCTGCCACACAGGAAGCACACCCCTATAAGCCAGGGGCCTCCCACATGGGAAGCTTGCCCTGGGTGGGAGCTAAACTGGGGACCTACTACATGGGAAGCTCACCCCAGTTCAGCCTATGGGTCTGCATGGGCTGGGGCCAGGACTCAATCCTTGAACCCTGGGGCCACAAGGTGAGCACTCAACCTGCTGAGCCCTCCTGGCACCTCCTAATCCTCCCTCTTAATTGAACCTAGACCTAGTTGCTCTTTTTCCTTTAAGATTGAAAAATGAATAACAAAAAGGTGGAGTGGTTCCAATAGGGTGAAATGCTTGGAATCTGTAACTTCATCTTGTTCAAGCCTTTGTTCTTCCCATGGCCTTTGGATTAATAGATTCTGCTTTGTCTTGCATAAAGACATGCTAATTATTAGAGGAACTCTGCTTGTGGCTTGAGTTTTACCAAAACAATACCAGCTGTTTTTCCTTTCCTTGACATTAAAGCCTGAACTCTATAGTTCCTTCAGATTGATTTGAGGAACTATAGGGCTCCCAAATTCTCAAGTGGTAACTTGATGCCTTCTTGATTAATAAATCTTTCCTTACTCCAAACTCTGCTGTTTTGAGTTTTGGCTTTTGAAGCATCGGGCACATCAGAACTTTGGGCCTACACTTCAACTAGTTTTTATTTAATGAAGATTGTCATAAATCACATGAATTTGAAAACACAATTGTAATTAGTTTCTGCATTTTTGTGAGTATATTTGATTTATATAAATGTTTGATTTTCTTTAAGCCAATTAAATAAAGCTCTTCACAAATTAACTTTGGCAATACCAGACAGAGATAGAAAAATATAACACATCTATAACATACATACAAGGGATGTCTGGAAAGTATCTAGCCATGCAATATGAAAAATAGAGGCATTTATGGCTGGATATTTTCCAGACAGCCCTTGTATTTAAACATACACAAATATAAAGACAAAATCAAACAGACATCTTATAACTTTCATTAAAAAACTTTATAAGAGAGAAATTTATATCACTATAGGCCTTTCTCAAGAAACAAGAAAAATTACAAGTAAACAAACTAATATCACATTTTCAAGAACTAGAAAAAGAAGAACAGAAAACACCCAAAACCAGCAGAAGGAAGGAAATCATAAAAATTAAATCAGAAATAAATAAAATATAGAATAAAAAAAAATAGAAAAAACTAATATAACAAAGAGCTGGTTATTTGAAAAAATTAATAAAATTGACAAACGTCTGGCTAGACTCACCAAGGGAACAAGAGAAAACACACAAATAATTCAAATTAGAAATGAAAAAGGGGAAATTACAATGGATACCACAGAAATACAAAGGATCATACAAAAATACTATGAAGGACTATATGCCACCAAATTTTGCAACCTAGAAGAAATGGACAAGTTTTTAGAAACATATAGTCTACCTAGACTGAATCAAGAAGAACTGGATAACCTAAACAAACCAATCAACAGTAAGGAAATTGAAACAATCATTTAAAACCTTCCCAAAGGCAAGAGTCCAGGACCAGATTGTCTCACTAATGAGTTGTACCAGGCATTTAAAGAGGAACTAACACCTATCCTTCTCAAACTTTTCCAAAAAATTGAAGAAGAGGCAATACTTCCCAACTCATTCTATGAGGCCAACATTACCCTAATACCAAAGCCTGGCAAGGACATCACAAAAAAAGAAAACTGTAGACCAATATCTCTGATAATCACCGATGCAAAAATCCTAAACAACCGTGAAACCATCTTATTAAGTGAAATAAGTCAGACTGAAAGAATCAAGAAACATATGACCTCACTTATAGGTGGAATATAAAACTGAAAGTAACAAACAAAGACTTATGGACACAATAACAGCTCGGTGATTACCTGAGGGAAGTGGGGGAGGAGGAAGGGAGAGTGGGGAGGGGAGGTGGGAGTGGGCACCAGGCTTATGGCCACACTCAATAGTTTGGTGGTTACTTGAGTGAAGGGGAAGAGGGGGAGGAAGAATGGGGGGGAGTGGGAGGGAGCACCATATATATAGTGATGGAAGGTGAGCTGGTTCTGGGTGTTGAGCACATAATGCAGTGCATGGGTGATGTGATGTGGACTTGTACATCTGGAAACTATCTAATTGTTACCAATTAATGTCACCCCAATAAATTTAACAATAAAAAACAATCCTAAAAAAATAATAGCAAATAGAATACAACAATGCATTAAAAAGATTATACAGGGGAAGCCGGGATGGCTCAGTGGGTTAAGCGCTCACTTTGCAGCACTGGGGACCGAGGATCGAATCCCGGCCCCGGCCCGTACAGAACCATATACTGAACTGGGAGCTCCCCCAGTTCAGTTCTCTCTCTGTCTCTGTATCTCTCTCTCTCTCTCTTTCTCTCTCTCTCTGTCAAAAATAAATAAATATTAAGAAAAAAAAGATTATACACGATCAAGTGGGATTCATCACAGGGGCACAACTATGGTTAAACACATGCAAATCGATCAATGTGATACACCACATAAACAAAATTAAAAATAAAAACCATATGATTAAATCAATTGATGCAGAAAAAGCATTCGACAAGATACAACATCCATTTATGATCAAAACACTTAATAAAATGGGTATAGAAGGAAAATACCTTAACATAATAAAGGCCATATATGACAAACCCTCAGCAAATGTAATACTGAACGGGAAAAAACTGAAACCTTTTCTTCTAAAATCAGTAACGAGACAAGGATGTCCCCTGTCACCACTGCTATTCAACATAGTGCTGGAAGTCCTAACCAGAACCATTAGGCAGGAAAAAGAAATAAAAGGCATTCAAATTGGAAACAAAGAAGTTAAACTGTCACTTTTTGCAGACAATATGATCCTTTATATAGAAAACACCAAGGATTCCACCAGAAAACTGTTAGAAATAGTAAATGAATACAGTAAAGTTGCAGGATACAAAGTCAATGTATAAAAATCCACAGCTTTTTTATACACAATGAAACTTTAGAAAAAGAAATGAGAAAAATGATACTGTTTGCGATCAAAACAAAAATAAAATACTTAGGAATAAACTTAACGAAGAATGTGAAGGACTTATACACAGAAAACTATATGACACTATTAAAAGAAATTGAAGAAGATATAAAGAAATGGAAGGATATTCCATGTTCATGGATTGGAAGAATCAACATAGTTAAAATGGCCATATTACCCAAACCAACATACAGATTTAATGCTATTCCCATCAAAGTCCCACAGACATTTTTTCAAGAAATCGATAAAAAAATTATCAGATTCATATGGAACCACAAAAGGCTCTGAATTGTCAAAGCAATCCTCCGGTAAAAAAATAAGGCTGGAGGCATCACACTCCCTGACTTCAGTCTATACTACAAAGCATTAATAATCAAAACAGCTTGGTATTAGCAAAAAAACAGACATACAGACCAATGAAACAGAATCGAAAACCTAGAAATAAACCCACAAATATATGGACAGATAATCTTTGACTAAGAAACAAAAAATATAAAATGGGGGAGAGAAAGCCTCTTCAGTAAGTGGTGCTGGGAAAATTGGAAAACCACATGCAAAAGAAAGAATCTGAACTGTCACCATATCCCAAAATTAATTGAAAGTGGATTAAGGACCTCCACATAAGATCCGAAACTATAAAGTGCATAGAAGAAGGCATCAACACTAAACTTATAGACCTTGGGCTCAGAGAGCACTTTATGACTTGACCCCAAAGGCAAGGGAAGTAAAAGCAAAAATAAATGAATGGGACTATATCAAACTAAAAAGCTTCTACACAGCAAAGGACACCGTCAACAAAGTAAAAAGAAAACCAACTGAATGAGATAAAATATTTGCAAAAAATTCCTCTGATAAGGGCTAATATCTAAAATATATAAAGAACTCATACAACTCAACAAAAAATACACAAACGATCCAATTAAAAAATGGACAGAAGACCTAAACAGGCACTTCTCTCCTGAAGACATACAAACAGCCAACAGATACATGAAAAAATGCTCAACATCACTAGCAATCAGAAATACAAATTAAAACCACAATGAGATACCACCTCACACCTGTTAAAATGACAATAATCAATAAGACAAGGAATAACAAGTGCTGGAGAGGCTGTGGACAAAAAGGAACCCTCATACTCTGCTGGTAAGAATATAAATTGGTACAACCACTGTGGAAGGCAGTGTGGAGATTCCTCAAAAATCTAGAAATGGATTTGCCATATGACTCAGCAATCCCTCTCCTGGGTATCTACCCAAAAAACCTGAGAACCTTAATCTGCAAAGATATAGGTACCCCAATGTTCATCGCAGCACTGCTCACAGTGGCCAAGTCATGGAATCAACCAAAGTGTCCTCTGATAGATGACTGGATAAAGAAGTTGTGGTACATTTATACAATGGAATACTACTCAGCAATAAGAAAAGATGAAATACAGCAATTTGTGACAACATGGACGGACCTTGAAAACATCTTATTAAGCGAAATAAGTCAGGCTGAAAGAATCAAGAAACATATGACCTCACTTATAGGTGGAATATAAAACTGAAAGTAACAAAGAAACAAAGACTCATGGACACAGTCAATATTTTAGTGGTTACCTGGGGGTAAGAGGGGAGGTGGCTGGGAGAGATGGGTGGAGAGTGAAAGGAGAGGGAATCAAACATACGGTGATGGAAAGTGAGCTGATCCTGGGTGGTGAGCACATAATGCAATGTATATACAATGTAATGTAGAATTGTACACCTGGAAACGATGTAATTGATATCAATTAATGTCATCCCAATAAATTTAACAACAATAACAACAAAAATTTAGCCATGAGACAGGTATAATAATGCAAACTTCCTAGTTTATAAAAGAATAGTTTCTGGCAAATGAAATAAGCAAAGATTACCTGCTCAGATGGCTTTTCACTAATATTTGTGCAGAATATTTTAAAGATTTTTTCATAGGTCTAGTTTCCAAATAGCTTTTCAGTTTTTTGTTGTTCTAATTAGAATTAACTTACTAAAGTTTAAAGTTCAAAGAGATGGCTCTTGGTTCCTGGAGAACAGACAAAACATTTATAGCTTAAAGGCACAGAAAAGAATGTAACTTTCTCTAAGAAAGGTGTTTGTTTTCTAAATCCAGATCTTTTATAATATCTACAAGTGGGTAAGCTGGGATGGCTCAGCAGGTTAAGTGCTCACTTTGCAGCCCCAGGGACCAAGGATCGAGTCATGGCCCTGGCCCTTGTGGACCCATATGCTGAACTGGGGCATGCTTCCCATGTGAGAGACCCCTAGCCCAGTTCCCGCCCTGCACAGCCCCTGCCCACCTGTGTGGAACAAAACCATGTCAAGGACTAATATGTACAACTATGGAGACTGCTCTGGGCCCTCCCACTTCCCTCTGTCTCTCTCAGTCTCTGTCAAAAAAACAATAAAATAAATCTTTAAAAAAATATCAACAAACTTTTGTAATGAATAGGGGAAGCTTGAGGATTGACAAAAAGGATAGGTGGGCTTTGAATACCTCTAGAGCTGCATTTCTGTTCCTGTAAGGACTCAATTTGTAAGACAAAGACAGGTTTTTCTAATTTCAAAAAGAATTGGGCCATCATAACCTGAATGATATTGTGATCCTCAAGAAAAAAATATATCTGCCAAGAAGGACTTCTTGTGGTAAACTGAGCCCAAATTCATAACCAGAGTCTAGTAGCCATTGCAGCCAGAAGCCTCTCACGCCCTCTACATTTCAGGAAAAGGTACAGATTGAGTTTTCAACCTCCTGCATTGTGATTCAGCCATCTATAAGCCAACCATTATAAGGGACTTCCTGGTATTTTGACCAAAGGACTGAGACCTGCCTGGACCAATCAGAACTGCACAGTTATAGCCTCACTTATATCTAAACTGACCGATCAGAACTGCATGATTTTGACAAATCAGAACTGTATGATTTAAAAACCTCATTTGCATAAAAATGGACCAAGTGGGAACTTCCTCTATAAAAGGCAGTCTCCCCTTTGGCTCACTTAAGAACAATTTTAGTTTCCAGTAGAGGTTGTCTTTCCCTGGTTTGCAAACTGCTCACCTGAATAAAGTTTCTCTTTTTCTGTACCTCAGACTAGGAATTTTTGTTGACAATATCGAGCTGATCCACCTTTTTTTTTTTTTTTTTCTTTTTTCTTCTTTCAAATCATAGGTATGCCAACCAAGTGACTCAACAAAAACCAGTAAGTCTTTTATGTTTTGTCCATGGACACAAGTGGTATCTCCAAAGGGTGCAAAATATCCAGCCCTCCCAAGATCCAGAATGACTCCTAAAGATAACTAAAAGAAAGAAAGACTTAGACAAATCCCCTGAAAGCTGGCAATACTTGGTTGGACCCAAGCTGCAAATGGAGTACAACCCACATTTCTGTCCAGCCTGATGATTGAGCGGCCTATACATGTGAGAAGCAACAGCCTATGTGTCCCTGACAGGCAGGAAACCAAGCCAAGTTCTCAGGAATTGGGGTGGGGGGGGGCAGGATGGGGAGGGGAGGGAGAGAGAAACAGAAGAGCAATAAATGTCCCTTGGGAGAGAAAGGGTTGATAACCAATATGTATCCCAAAACCGAATTTGCTAGAGTCTGAATTTGGAAAGGTAGTGACAATGCAAAATTTTACCTTCCTCTCTTGATCAGGCACTACAGACAGAAATTCAGAAGAGCTAACTATGGTTAAGAATGCCCCTGCCCTGCCTCATCACCAGCTTCTGCCAGTTTTCCCAGGATTCCAACCTCAGGCTCCAGAATAAATGAGGTGTCCCAGAAACTGTAAAGAAGGAAAAATAATTTACCCTCTATGCTTTACAGTGAGTTCTTGGCTGAGACCCCTTTTTCTCTAGAGTATCTTATAAATGAATAAATTTGTCTAGGTTAAAAGTTTTCCACTATAGTCACTGTAATTCAAGATTACCCTTAGTGAATGAAATCTTATAATTTTTTCAAATATATGCATCATCCAGAACCATAGTTTTTAAATATATAAGGAGCTGGGGTACAGAGAGGTAGAACATCCAATTTTTTTTTTCTTCTTCCCACATTTTTTTTCCAATTACAATTGACATCGCTCAATTATTAAGAATGTAAGGATCCCATGTGTACTTAGATAGACAAATTTGTCACTCTTACCTTAGGGGTGCACAAATAAAACCAGCAGTTTCCTAACTATAGACTGAACCTGAAAAAGTCAACAAATCCAGACTAGACTAATCAAGGGACAGGGACTCAATATCCCAGTGGAACCATCTGTCAGCTAAAGCTGACCCACTAAACCCTAGACTAGAAAAACCAATTTGATTGGGGAGCTGAAATGTAAAGAGAGTGGAACTCAGATCTAAGAGGAAATCTCCCATGGCCCTTAGAAATGGCAAAAAACGAAAACAAAACAAAAAAACAAAAAAACAGAGAACTCAAAGGATTCAGTGACTATCAACACCTGTGTTTCTCATCAGTAGTTTCCTTCAGATTCCATCCTCATTACCAAAACTGTAAAAGAACAAAATTCAACTTAGTAAATTTAAACAATTGTATTGGCTTTATTCAGCAATTCATGAATCAAGTAGCATCCAATCTAGCAGATAGAAAGAGCCCTGAAGAGCTGTACAAGGAAAGAGACTTTTATAGACCAAAGGGAGCAGAACAAGCAAGTTATACAGGGCATTAGCTGAATGGTTAAAGCAGGGTTGCTTTTCTTATAAGGAGCAAAGGGAAGTCTTAGAGCTGGGTCAGGTAACTTGTGCTGAGCAGGCAAGTGCTGATTGGTTAACCAAGGCCATCCTTTTCTGGGAGAGCCAAGCAAAGAAACCTAGTTAAGTTTTGCTTGGCTGATGTGGGGCTTAGCATAAGTGACTCCATCTTGGCCTGAATTGACTATTTTAACACCTTCAAATTGGAATAATTTCTAAAACAAATATCCTTCTGTCAACAGCATTTTAAGATAATAAGGGTGCTTTATACTGTGACTTATTGTTGTTAAAAGATAAACTGAAGCATATTTTAAAAATTTTTAACAGTTTGAGCCAAAATTAGTTTGACTTGGGCAGTCCCAAGCTGGAACACTTCACCAACAGAAGCTAAGGGATAGACCTTTATAATCATGTTTTATAGAGATGATATGGAAGCAAAGCAAAGAAATTATTTGATTGGCTATAGCTTAAGCATTTATCTTATTTCAAAAGCCTGCCTGGCTGCTTATGATCAGTTGTCCTTAGCTTTCAATTTTTTTTTTCTTTTTTTAAGATTTTATTGTTTTTGACAGGGAGAGACAGAGAGAAGGGGGAGGGCACAGAGCAGTGTCCATAGTTGTATGTCATCAGTTTTTGACATGGTAGGCGGGACCCGTGCAGGGCTGGGACCGGACTGGGGGCCTCCTACATGGGAAGCACAACCCCTTGTGCCAGGGGCCGAACAGGGGGGCAAGAACCAAACTAAGGGCCTCCCGCATGGGAAGCACACCACAGTTCAGCATATGGGTCTGCACAGGCCAGGGCTGGGATTCGATCCTCGGTCCAACTACAAAGTGAATGCTTAACCCACTGAGCCATCCCGGCTCCCCCAGGTTTCAATTTCTTAAACTTGAGGCATTTCCTAGCTTGGGTTTTGTTGTTTGTTTGTTTACATAGGATGGTAGGCCATTAGAGTCACCTCAGTCTAATGCCTCCTTGTTTAATTATGTAACACTGTAAAAACCCTCTTCTGACTTCTGCTAGCTAGCTGAATATTAGTAACACCTAATATTTTTACCAAAATGAGACACCACTCAAAAAGAAAATAAACCCTACTAGAATGGCTAAAATTTAAAGTAACTGATAGCACCAAATGCAGAGGAACAGAAACACATTAATCATTGGTGGAAAATACAAAATGATGTAGCCACTTTGGAAAACAATTTGGCATTGTCACATACAGTTAAAGAGAGGGTTACTATCCACGCCAACAACCCCACTCATAGGTATTTACCAAAGTGAATAGAAAATTTATGTTCAAACAACAAAGAAACTTGTATGAAAATATAGTAGCTCCATTCATAATCAACAAAAACTTAAAGAAACTGAGGTGTTTTTTAACAGGCAGGTAAGTAGATAAACTGTGGAACGTTCATACAATGTATTAATACTACTTACTTAGCTATTAAAAGGAATGAGCTGCTAATACATGCAGCAATATGGATGAATCTTAAATTCATTGTGCTAAGTGAAAGAAACCAACCCAAAAGTCTACACATGGTAAAATTCCATATGACATTTTGGAAAAAGCAAAACTATAGGGACAGAAAACAGATCAATGGTTGACAGGGATTGGGAATGAGGGGAGTAGTTAAATGCAAAAGGGACACATAGAGGAATTTTTAGAGTGGTAGAACTGTTATGTATAATACTGGGATGGTGAATATATGATGATACTATACATTTGTTGATTTCATACTGCATAATTTTTATTATATGTAAATTTTAAAATAATCAACCAGGATGTTGAGGACCCAACATGGAAAGCAGGCTGTGACTAATTAATCTAACTTTATTATAAATAGATGATATTACCTCACTGACAGGTAGGGACAGAAAGAGCTGACCCAAGTAACTTGGAAAAGTAGTCTTTTGACTGAAAAATGTAAGGCTAAAGAACTAAACATAAAAATTGTATTCTAGCTTGTGAATTTGTTTTTCACAAGGATATGGGTTAACAATTCTGAATATGTTTTACATCTATACTAGAGTCGAACAAATATGTAATAAATAATGGCAACCAAGTTTCTTATCATCAAAGAATGAAGTTATACAAAGAAGCAAGAGAGGAATGCTAGAATGAAGCTTATGGTGTTGAATTTAAATTGTAGTTCATGTTCAATTTAATAGATAGATGATAGGTAGAGAGAGAGAGAGAATAGGTGGATAGATAAGTAGATAGATACAGATACATATTTATAACCATGTGCATATACATGGGTCAGTATGCACACACATATTTCCTGAAGTTGTACACTCAGAGTGCCTGGAAGCAGTGGCATCCCCAATAGCAGTGAGCACACCCTTATTCAAATTTTGGTTTCTAAATCCCATTCTCTAGTGAAAGGGACCAGGGTTCCTTGGAGGCATGGCTGATACTAGGGCTGGGGCAGGGAAAGTATAAGCTGAGCCTATCTTATAGTGGCAGAAGCTAAGGAAGTGCTCCAGAAGCAAAAGGATGGAGGCATGTCAAAGGGACATAGAAGCCAATCTGAAATAGCTTCTAATGGCCAAAGTTGAAAAAGTTGGAGTAATAAAATAGATAGCATAAACCTGAATTATATCTAAGAGTATAAAATAAATAAACATGAGTCCATACTGAAATATTAATAAATAAATGACTAAATAAATAAATAAATAGGAAGAGACAGATCTTCCTTATAAAGAATTTTAAATAATATATATCTAGAAACAATTACCCCTCCAGGAGATGGAATTTAATTTCTCCTTTCTTCAGTGTAGGGTTAGCCTAGTAGCTTGCTTCCAAAGAAAAGACTATGGAAAGGAAAAGTTGAAACTTTGCAGTAGAGAGATCTGACAGCACCCTCTAAACAAATCAGATTAGCATTATTATGTAATGTACAGCATAAAAACTATGGTTAATACTATATGGCATATTTGAAAGTTGCTTAAAGAGTACATTTTAAAAGTCTTATCACTAGAAAAAATTTCCTTATAACTGTATATGGTGACAAACGTTAACTAGACTTCTTGTGGTGATCATTTTGAAACATATGCAAATATTGAATTATGTTATACACCTGAAATGAATATAATGTATGTCAATTATACCTCAATTTAAAAAATGAAAATGAAAAAAGGTTAACATCACTAACAATGTCAGGCGGATATCAGGTAATGACTTGAAATGATGCACTGAGAAGGGCATTTTATCTCTGTGAGGCTGACCAGATGTACCATTTTAAATAGGACAGAAAACTACATTACTATCCTGTTTCAAATGGTATCTTGAATTTAATCTAGTGAGACTAGGCTGACCATATGTACTATTTGAATTGGGACAATCCATTGTTTTCTGTCCTGTTTAAAATGGTACGTCTGGTCAGCATATCTGTGTGTACTTCCTAAAAGCTAATTACACCAGTCTAATCATGAGAAAACAGACAAACCAAAATTGAAGGACATTCTAGAAAATGCCTGACAAGTGTTCTTCAACTGTCAGGCTCATGAAAAAACAAGGCAAGTCTGAGAACCTTTCTCAGGCCAGAGGAGAGGAAGGCATGACATCTTAATATCACCTGAGATACTGGATGGAATCTTTTTTTTTTTTTTTAATATATTTTTATTTATTTATTGATAGAGAGAGTGAGAGAGAGAGAGATACAGAGACAGAGAGAGAACTGAACTTGGGGAGCTCCCAGTTCAGCATATGGGTCCGCAGGGGCCGAGGCCGGGATTCGATCCCCGGTCCCCGGTGCTGCAAAGTGAGCGCTTAACCCACTGAGCCATCCCGGCTTCCCC
>PVKE010012251.1:0-38668 GCA_004027555.1 Craseonycteris thonglongyai
GCGGTTTTTCAGCTTTCGCGGAAGGTTCTGGTCCCCATTAACCGCGAAAAACGAGGGATCACTGTAATCCAGTCTTTTCAATGAGGTCTCATATGGGTGAAAGACATTTCTACTTAAATGTCCTATTGTCATTTCCTCCCCAACACTTACACAGACTCATTCATCGTTGTCCCTTCAGATTGGTTTCTTTTTCCAACTTGGCTCTTTCTACTAGAAACCTCCAAGTCACATGTGTGGTTTCATTCTGCATTGTATTTTGCCAAGTTTGTCACAAAATTAGATTTTATTTCATGTAATAAAGGGTCTTTGATTCATCCCTTCTTCTATATCTTATTATTGCAGCTCAGACCCCAATTGCTTCATATTTGAATGCATCAGCTGCCTCCTGGTGGTCCACCTGCCTCCATCCTTTCTCCTCCCTAGGCCACCCTGCACAGTATCATAACACTCTCCCCAATGCACCCATGTTTGGTTATGACACTTGACTGCTTAAGCGTCTATTCAGTCTCCCTCTTTCTTGTGAGATCAAGTTTAAACCCCCATCCTAGGATTCTTAGGCTCCTCTCAGTCTGGCATCACCTAACCCAATCTTATTTTCCAAGCTCTTCAGTAAGTACTCTGTGTTCTAATTCCCCTTCTCCCCTTACTCCTGCCTCATCAAAAATGCCATGTTCATCCCACCTCTGCATTTTCCCCACTACCTGGGATGCTCTGACTATTCCCACCACTTGGTATGCCTACTTTCTGCCTATCCATTCTTGAAGGTCATTTATGTTTCACCTTCTCTAAGGAGTCTCTCATGTATACTCCAACTCATGTTCATCTCTCCTCATAGTTTTACTGTGTGTGTTTCATCTTTTAACCTGAAATTATTATGTTTTCATAATGATTTCATATGTATAGGTCTTATTTCCTCCTCAACCACTAAAATGTAATCTCCTTCAAAACAACGTTCATTCTAATAAATCTTCATTGAAATAAACTAGATTTACATAACAGCCTAGGGTAAATGTGAATTGAAATAGATACATTCATTATCTTCTAAAAATATGTATATACATATACCAGTTATAGTAGAAATAATGCTATGTGCTTAACAAATCCTGCTGTCTTTCACCGTGGGCACATAGGAAGACTACATTTTCCAGCCTCCCCTGCAGTTAGATTGCAAAGTTCTGGCTAATAACACGTGGACATAAGTGAGGTCCACCACTTAAAGGCTTGGTACCTAAACCACCACCCACATGACACTCTGTGCTGCCTCTGTTCCCTTGTCTGCTGCCCTCTGCAGAAGATCCAGAGGCGGCCTGAGAGCCTAGGGCAGCACTATCCAGTAGAACCTTCTGTAATGATCTCTAGCTGTATGTCTAATATGGCAGCCACTAGCCAAGCTATTGAGCACTTGAAACATAGCTAATGTAACTGTGAAACTAAATTTAATTTTATTTAATTTAGTACATTTAAATTTAAATATAGCCACATGTACCTACTTCCTTCCATATTTAACAGTGCAGTCCAAGGGGATAATGGTGGCACTACTAGATAGAAACAGCTTGAATCCTCTCCTCTTAAACCACCCCACCACCACCTCCCAGAGATTACACTGGACTATTACTTGAGCAAGAATTAATACTATCATGGTTTAAGTCCCTGAAAGTTTTTAGTTGTTTGTTAGAGCCTTTAATTCACTCTGACAACTCAACTTATATCTTAGACTAGCAAAAAAATAATTACTTTCAGCTATGAAAAAATTTCCAGGAACTTCTGGGACAGAGTTTTATAAAAATAGACTAGATAGACTTAAAAATGAAGAACCTGTTGTCAAATAATTACAATTTCACATAACATTGTTGTTATAAGAATTACTCTATTTTTACCTCTTTTATATGTGGGACTAGTATGGTTATCAGGGCTACTTTCATAGACCTGTATACTTATATCTTTTCCAATTATTCACTCTGTAGCAGCCAATACCAGCTAGCACTTGTTCACAAACTGACATCTTTGAGCAAAGCAGAAAAGCTTAATTCAACCAGCCAATAATCAAACAATTAGCATAAGAAATGAGTTAAACAGAAGCATAGTTTGTTGATTTGCTCATTGTTATCCTATTAGACAGTAGCCAAATGCTGCCCTCTGCATTTATGGATGCTACATTCGCAACATGAACCTTCTCCTGCCCTCCTCCTACTCACTTTGTACTTTCCAAGATAAGGGTGACGACCTCCAGTTATTAACATGTCTTCTCCTCGTTCCAGAATGCAACGAACTGCACGGCTATGTCTGAGACAGAAAAAAAGCAAGAGAAGTAAGTAAACTCTTTTACCAAGTAGGTATTATCTGGGATGTATGTAACCCCTCGTGGCAGCTTGAGTGGCATCATGCACCCTACAGAACAACAGAACTACCTCTGAGCGCAGGCTGTGTTGATCTCAAGTACACACAGTGGTCTCCTCTTTCTTTGGCACAGCACCTGGCATTCACAATTAATGGCAGGGAAGCTCATGGGTGCCAGAGGCTCCAGAGTATGGCTTTGTGGGTTTTTCCCTCTGTGATAACAACCTCTGCTATAGGCAAATAGTCCAAAGGCCACATTATAGACTGTTTACAAATGGAGGAACTCAGATGGTGTCTGATTGCCAAGTGCTCCCATATCAAACAGAGTTGGAATCAGGCCATTTTGTATCGTGGGATAGATGAACTGACCTACATTACTGAACGAAGAAATAAAGCCTTCTGGGAGTAGCTACTCCAAAGATAATTTCCTATGGTAATATTTTGAGATTCTTGAAGGTTTTATAAATAACGGTAAGCATAACAAAAGCAAAACCTCCATTTAAATCAAAGGAACACACACACAGGAGTAGGTGCTAAGGATGAGTAACCACCCTTTCAGGACCTGTTTCTGTCTACTCTCCAGGCCTCATAGTATTGTCACTGTGGTTTTTTATTCTTTTTCAGTAATTGATTCTCCCTTTGGTTCTTATAACATGTAGTTCGACAATGCAAGATGAAAAAACACTGTAATAAGTTGGCAGCTTATTTGTGTATATATTATATATGATTTAAAAATAATTTTGACCCAGAGTCTTCCTCCTTAATTCCAATATTGGTAATATTCAGCATGATATCATTTTATTTTCAGTCTATTTAAGAGATTTTTTCACTTACTTGTTAGCAGCAAATGCGGTGATGGCTGCCATGATGCCAGTTTTCATCGCCTTCCCCCAGAACGCCCCACCAACACGCTTTACGTGACACATGACCTTGTTAGCTGGGAGCTTCAAGATCGAAGCAACTATGTCCTATGAACGATGACAGTTTTCATTAATCTGACTCATCAGCAACAAGGGAGTGGGATAGCTCTTACACATTTTGATTCCATAATGTCGTACATGATATACAAACTGTGTGGTTATAAATTTACTAAATAATAAGATGATTTCTAATAACCTAGGCAAGCAACCATGCTGACCTCAATGGTATTTGCTAAATCTATCATTAATATTGAGTAGTCCTTTCAATAGCAACGAGATATTTCTGAGCTCATAATTAAAAAAAAAAATTTCCCCATAAACTACACCCAAAATATCCTTTTCACACTAGTCCCTTGGGACATGTTTTCTGAAGCAGTGTGGTTTTGTTGCCTTCCAAACCTCTCTCAGACTGGGCCTTTTCTTTGCATGCTACTGTTCTCCTCATGAGACTGCACACATCTCACCTCCCGTTTGGATTACTGCTACAGTTAGCTTGTGGGTCTTCCTTGGCTGCAGCCTTGCTTTTTCTTGTCATCCTCATGTTTAGAGATCATTTAGTCTTAAGAGCGCATTTTTTTTAGATGGGGAACCCAAGAGAGATGAAGTGATGGGCCCAATGTCACACAGGAAGTGAGGAGTAGAACAGGACTGGAATAGTTTATCTGACCCTTCTTAGTGTTCCATCTTCTAATGGTCTCAATCTCCACATTCCCACATTCTTACTTGCTCTGGTAACAATACTGGCTCCTTAGGATCTACTGAATCAAGACCCCTCTGCTTTGTGCCCCTTACTTTCACCCTGTTGCTTAAAGAAGCCACCCCTAAGTGCATCCTCCATTTCAGCTTGGGCAGTTATTATACCTTCCCTCTCTTCCTACACACATGATGCATAGTGTAGAGGACACAGGCAATAAGTATTTGCAGAAGGAACAAGTGAGGGAAGTCGGGATTGCTCAGTGGATTGGGCGCTCACTTTGCAGCCCTGGGGACTGAGGATCGAATCCCGGCCCTGGTCTGTGCGGACCCATATGCTGAACTGGGGAGTGCCCCTAGTTCAGTTCTCACCAGGGTGAGACCCCGGCCCAGTTCCTGCCCTGTGCAGCCCCGCCCACCTGTGGAATGAAACTATGTGGGAAAACCCATGATGTACAACTATGGAGACTGCTCTGGGCCCTCCCCCTTCTCTCTGTCTCTGTCTCTCTCTCTCTGTCAAAATAATAAAAATAAATCTTTAAAAAAAAAAAAGAAGGAACAAGCGAATGAATGAATGAATGAGTCATATTTGATCTTTGTGTGAAATTGCCTGTGGAAATAGCATCACTCCTCACCATCTAGACAAACCTCACGTAGTATAAATTTAAACTAAAGACTTCATATTCATGGGAGTTTCTAGATGATTCTAACTTTTAGTGGCCCTCTGTTCTCTTACTTCTTCCACATACCGTATTTTCCGGCGTATAAGACGACCCCCTAATTTACAGTTAAAACATAGGTTTAGGCCTATATTCACTGTATAAGACTACAGCCTCGGAAGTGGGGGGTAGTCTTATACAGCGAATATAGGCCTAAACCTATGTTTTAACTGTAAAATTAGGGGGTCGTCTTATACGCCCGGTCGTTTTATACGCCGGAAAATACGGTATGTAAATTCTGACTTAGCTGATTTATACTATGTTGCTGCCCACTATAGTTTCCTAAGTGCTTCATGTGAATTGGGCACTATAGACTTTGGAGGGCAGGACTTCCTACTTTATTTTGTTCTTTTTTCAATTTTATTAAGAAATAAATATACTGGTCTACAGTTTCTTTTCTGTAGTGTTTTGCTAGAGAATAGTTTTTGTATAAAAATTTTGTCTTGCTAACCTCCCAGTCTTGGTCCTTTATCACTGTATAAGTTTAAAATGTAAAACTGAATGGTTTGACTTACATAGATCATGAAATGATGATCACAGTAGGTTTAGTTAACATCTATCATCTTATATAGATACAATAGAAAGAAAATAAAAAGAAAATTTCTCCTTGGGATGAGAACTCTTAGGATTTATTGTCTTAACAACTTTCTTATATTATCATTGAACAGTTTAAGTAATAGTCATCACATTTTTGTCTTCTTAAGTGTCAAAAGTATAGTAAAAGATACCTGTTGATTCCATAATTGTTTTAAAGTTACACATCCACAAACAGAATGCCTCTACTTTTGTAATACTGTCTTAAAAGCTTTAAAAGTGTATGATTATTAATAACCAAATGGATATGGTTATTAGTATTCCTTCAGTTTCTGAAATGACATTTTTGTCTCTAATAGCTTTTGGCATATAGTTTGCTGGCAGAAACTATTTAGTCACTTTCCCTCTACAATGGCCCCATGTTACCTGTACGAATGTGGGACCCTGGGTGGACACATAGATATCCATTTCTTGATCCTCTCCTCTGGGAACAGCAAGCATGCTTTGGGTTTCCATATAAAAATGTTCTTGACCTCCCATATGCATCTCACCTGTTAGCGGAAAATACACAAGAATCTAGAAGGCTGTCAGATAGGACAGGTGGCATCCCTCAGCTGTTATCTCATTATGGAGAAATTTCACTGACAGAGCTTCTGGTAGGGTTGCAGACTCCATGTTGATAGGCTACAAACAACTATCGTTAGCTTCCATTAAACCTTCAGATTTGAAATGGATTCTATGGAGAAATCTGCCATGTCTGCCAACAGAGTAGTAGATCACAGAGCCATTGGGAAAGGTATCTTCACTCTCTAAAATCAAAACAGTATGGCAAGGAGATGTCCAGTTCTAAGACAAGATGGAGTGGATACACTTTTCCCTGTTCCTTCTGCTAAGTACAGCTCAAAACCTTGGCCATTATACATAAAAGAAATATAGAATTCTGAAAGGTAGAGAGGTGAAGAAAGATTAGCTAGGGACTTTGAGACACAATGAAAGACACAATGGTGAGTTCAGTAGCTTTTGTTATTGTTGTTTGCTTCAAATATCCCATACTGGAGGCCAGAAAAGCTAGAAATTCAAAAACACTAGCAGGCAAAGACAAAAAGAATACCTGAGAAAAGTCTACTTTCTCTAGATAAAGGACCAGGGAAAGGGAAGCCTAGCAAGACAGAAAGTTTTTATATAAAACCTACTCTACTCTAGCCAAACACTATAGAAAAAAACTGTGGACCAACCTTGTCTGCAAAAGTTGAGTGGAAAGTCTAGCCTCCCATTCTTCTCAGGATGTAATGAGGTACCCCAAACCTTCTGCTGGGGTGACATCAGTGTAAACCATACAGGAAACCTGGACTTCTACTTTCTAGTTGGCAATAGTAAGGCTTTACTCCCCTTCTCCTCCAATAACACAGGGTCAGAAAAACTTTGGTAATGTAGATTTAAATAAATTCCAGAGTGTTATAACAAAATACCCCAAAATACTAGGAAACAATTAGAAATCACTCATCATACAATGAAATCAACTTGAATGAGAAAAGACAATCAATAGGTGCCCACAGTAGGACAATACAGATCCTGAAATAATCTGACAAGAACTTAAAGCAGCTATCATAAAGATGCTTCAATGAACATTGACATAAACACTGAAATGGAAAAAATAGAAAATCTCAACAAAGAAACAGAAGATATAAAAAGAACCAAAAAGAAAATTTAGAACTGAGATATATAACAACAAAAATATAAGGAGCTCAATAGAGGAGCTCAACAACAGAACAGAGAGAACAGGAAATTATCCATGAACAAGAATATAGAACAAGAGAAATTTCCCAACCTGAACAACAGAGAGGAAATAAACTGAAAAGAAAATGAACAGAGCTTCAGGAACCTGTGTGGCTAAAGTAAAAGATTGAAAATTAGTACCATTGAAGTCAAGTATTTAAAGAAATAATAGCTGAAAAACCATCAAATTTAGTAAGACACAAACCTACAAAAGCATAGTAAATCCCAAAGAGGATAAACCAAAGAAATTCATGCCAAGACATATCACTGCCAAACCTCTTTTTTTTATATATATTTTTATTTATTTATTTATTTTTGACAGAGAGAGAGAGAGAGAGAGAGAGAGAGAGAGAGAGAGATACAGAGACAGAGAGAGAACTGAACTGGGGGAGCTCCCAGTTCAGCATATGGTTCCGCACGGGCTGGGGTCGGGATTCGATCCCCGGTCCCCGGCACTTCAAAGTGAGCGCTTAACCCACTGAGCCATCCCGGCTTCCCCAACAGCCAAACTTCTGAAAACTAAACACAAATAAAAGTAGAGAGAGAAAAGTAGTACCTTATCTATAGGAGGAAAATACTTCAAAAGGCAGCAGATTTCTTGTCAGAAACTATGTAGGCCAGAGGAACTGATATGTCTTTCTTCAAGTGTTAAATGACCTGTCAACTCAGAATTCTATACCTAGTGAAAATATCCTTCATGAATGAAAAAGAAATTAAGACATTCTCAGATAAAGGAATAATAAGACAATTTGTCCTCAACACACCTATCCTAAAATAATGAATGGCTGAGGGAAGTTTTTGACATAGACAGAAAATGGTTTAAAAAAGATCTTGGAATATCAGGAAGGCAAGAGAGCAATGGAAAGAATAAAAATACAGGGAAATACAATAGACATTCTTTTCCTCTTGAACTTTCTAAATTGTGTTTGAAGCAAATTACAACATTAATTTATGTGGTTCTCAATGTATGCAGAGAACATTTTAAAGACAATTATATTATAAATGAGGGAGAGTATGTCTGAGCCAAAGGACTAAGAAATGTCCCATACTGTATTTGGGTGAGGCTGTCCAGAAAATGTAGTGAGGAAAATTGACAAACAGTTAATGTGGTTGAGAACTAACTGCTGATTCTCAAATAAAGTTATACAACTGCAAACAAACAAACAAACAAACAAACAACAACAACAACAAAAACCAACGACAAAACCCTATTACAGATAAATGAAAGTGAAATTCTAAAAAATGTTTAAGTAACCCATTGGAACGCAGGGAAAAAAAAGAAAAACAGTGATAAAACAAAAACAAAAGCAAAACAGAATACAACTATAACAGTCATCATGAATATGAAAGGAAAGGCAGAACTTGTAAAAATTAAAAATGTAGCCAATAATGCAGATTTTTAAATTGTTTAAGGGATATTTCTAAGGAAATCTTTTGTATTGGAGTCTAGACTTACTATCTGATCCAAAATCTGAGTAAAGGAAGAGAACAGAAGAATGAACAGATTCTGCTTCATTTATAAAATGCAAACATTGAAATGCCAAGGATGCAGGATTCATCTCAATTTCAATTTCAGCTTTTATGAAAGGCTGTATATTAAAAAACCCACTTGTCAGTAGGCTCAAATTCATGGTTTGCAACATTAATGATTATACCCATCTAATCAGAAATTAAATTGTTAAATGTCTACTTCATTTAAAAGGTACAGTGCTAAAAAATACTGGACAGAGCTGTTTTTGTTCACACCTGCAAGGCAGGCAAAGTTCTAGAGCCCTGTGACATTGTGCTGCCCACCCCACAGTCCCATGCCACCAGGTCTTCTCTTCACCCTAGGGTGTTGCTCTCAGCTCTCTAGGTTGAAAACCAGTTTATTCAACTAATCCCTGAGCTAAAATCTTATCCCAATATGAGTGTAGGAGTGATTCCTCCTGGAATATTTACATTTTAATAAGAGGCCCTTAAAGCCACTAGGATATGAAAGAGTTTATCTGTACTATGACCAACAGGACAGTTGTGGGGAGGATAGTCTCAGTTCCAGGCCTCTTGCAAACCCCCCTGGAGAGATCACCATCTTCCTCTCCCATGTAAAGCCCACCCCAGCTAACAGAATTTAAAAGAGATAAACGAGAAGCTGCTGAATGTAGAGGGGAGAATGAGCTAACTTCACAGAGTTGGGAAACTTGGATGGATCTGATTCCTGGTCAATCACACCCCTCGCTGACTCATTAGTAAATGGTGTTCTTTATGTCCCGTGGAGCTGTGACACTGGGTTAGGCAGGGCTGAAATCTTCAAAGCTGGTAAAAGCAAACAATACTGTCACTCCCTTCAGAACACAGTCTAATGTTCTACATATTTTATCTTTTAAATATTTTTTTTTCTTGGAGCACCTATTTTCCTAAGGAGCAGATAAAGTACTGTTATGATTATTACCTTCAATTATCTCACACTAAAACAAGTAGTCAAAATGACAATTGCAGAATAAAAAGAGAACAAACCAATCAAACCAGTGAGTTAAGAGGATGAAAATGTAAAAGCAGTATTACATATGTCCCTTTTAAAGCTTCCTGTGTCACTTTTATACCTATTAACAGTATATGATGCAGGTCACAGGTTAAAATTCAAGAGACAAATTGAGTCAATTGCCTAACTCAATTAAATAATTAAATACGATGTCAAGGGAAACTACAATAATTAAATTCTCACATAAAAACACATTGTGGTAAGAACGGAGGCTCGGACATATTATGACACAAGCGAACCCTCCCTAAATATTGATATTTCCAAGATTTTCACACCATGGATTCTCTATGCTAAAAATGCTCCCTCTTCTCCTTCAAGTGTGTCCGCCACATTTTATTAATCCTAAGAATGACCCGGAGCACAGTTAAAACTGGTCAAAACAGATTTCTGGGATACCCTGGACCCTCCAACTTCCAGAATCCCAAGAAAGGGGCTCCGGAACCTCCAGGCAGGTCTCAGAAGCATCTTACAGTGAGAAAAACTGGGAAACACTGAGTTAGATAAATGCACGCCTGCCAGTGCGTTAGCTCTGCAACAGACAACCTTTTCTAGAGAAGCACAACTAAAACATCGAAACCTAATCATCATTATTGCTCTCAGTTACGGATCTCTTACTGTGTGCCATGCACACATGTATTACCTCTCATAATCTTCATCATAGATCTTAGAGATCAGTATTATTTTACCCATGTACAGGCATACCTCATTTTATTGTGTTTCACTTTATTGAGCTTCAAAGGCATTACATTGTTCTACAAATTGAAGGCAAGACTTCCCATCAGCAAAAAGATTATGATTCAATTTAGTGTACTGACTTGTAACCAAGTCAGCAATATCTCTGAGGTATGTCTGTACACAAAATGGAAAGAAGTTTGTAAAGAAGGGAGGGAAGAAGAAAAGGAGGGAGAGAAAAGAGGGAGGAAGAAGCAGGGTAGTTATGGAGGAAGAAGTCTGAGAGAGAAAGGGTGGAAGAGAAAGAAACATGGGCTTTGGAAATCCTAAAAAAGCTGTCATTTCCATGACTGACCAGCTTTGTCACTTAGTAGCTGTAGTATGACTGTGGTCACCCTCCTTAACCACGCTGAACTTCAGTTTGCCAACCTGCAGAGTGGTTGTAAACAGGAAAAGGGACAATATCTATATAATGACCAGGGCCACACTGCTTGCCTTCTCATCATGTTTTTCAGATAGTTTTAACTTCAAGAATTTGATCAACCAATTTACATGCTTCATCCACATTTCCATGTTTCAATTTTCTTTCAGGGAAAAAAAAAGTGGTCACTGCATGGGGGCTCCCGTAGCCAAGGCCTGGGCCTCCCACTCTGCCTCCCTGCTGTGCCACACACACACACACACACACACACACACACACACACACACATACACACCATGAAACCACCATTGTGAAGGAGTAACAGCCATCTAGGCTGATTTTTAGAAAGCAAAGGTAGCATTAAACTAGACATGCTTAGAAGACTGCCAGGTTTGCTTCTCCCCAATCATTTTCTTTTTCAGATAGTTTACCTTCAAGAATTTGATCCACCACTTTAAATGCTTCTTCAACATTTCCATATTCCAGTTTCCTTTCTTGATCAAAGAAGGATTTGTGTTGTATAGCATCCTAGAAAGAGAACAGAAAACAGGCACAACATCCAGCCCCATGGCAGTAGACACACACCGTAGGCCAAGCGACAGTGGGGCATCATCTGAGTCTGGGCAGCATTTCTCCTTTTGCTCAGGAATTGCATGCACTTTCAGCATGACCTTATGAGCTGAGCTAAGAGCCAGGCTTTGAAGACACTCCCCACAGTGCAAATACAAATGTCCTCATTACATAAAAAGAAACAGTATGCTTAGAAAAACGCCCCCCAAAACTGGCACCTAGATGGGCCCAGAATGGCACTAATATTTTCTAGGCAAATTATTCTCTTCATTCCACAACTCATTTTATACAACTAAGGCCACGCAGTGCTTTGGCTCTGGATGCAGTTGGAGTTGTATCCATTTACTTCATGTACTAGCTCTTTTGACTGTGAATCTATTACTTCACTTCTCTGAGCCTCACTTGTCAAATGGATGTGTAGTTGTACACATAGCTCCAATAGGGTTGTGGAGAGAATAAAATAAAGAGTGTCCATGGCATAGCTGAAGACGCTCTGATGATAAGGATCGTGGAGGCCCTCCTTGCCAGCCCCACACTCCTGTTTTGAGGGGACGAGCACAGCATTTGCACAGGGAAGTGTAGTGTGTGGGACCTCTAGTCCTGGAAGTAAGATTCATTACAAGCTCAGAGTGGGTACCCCAAATCTACTTACACACTGGTTCTGATTAGATTTCCCTGGGTGCCCAGTGAAGGGGTACAGCAGTAGGGACACATAACAAAGAATGCAGCTATAATAATCTAGGCTGGTTTTCTTACCCATCCTTCAGAATCTTGTTATAGTCCCTACGTTCACTGGCCAATGTGATGTGCCTGCTCCTGCCAGCACTATCTACCATGGATTATTACACATCCATGAAATTTCAACTTGTCGCATTTGGGAATTCTAACACTGATTCTCACTGATGACCCGTAGGGTCTAGACCTATCACCATACCTTATAGGGATGTTCTACTGTGATCCTGCCATTTCTTCCATTCAAAAAGTGGGTTGGTTTATTTTTACCACTGAGGCCCAGGTTCTTCTATAGAATATTTGTTGACTGCTTCTATTGCTGACTAGCTGTGTGACCTCGAGTAACCCTGTCTTTTACTTTTCTCATTAGAAGGGGGATAATAACAGCTTTTATCTCACAGGATTGTTGTGAGCATTTAGTGAGTAAATGTATGAAACTTGTTTAGAGCTATGTGACTACATAGTGAGCTCTGCGTAGGTATTAGTTATGGTCATGTTGTTGATCATGATAATTGATGAGAGATTCGGATCAAAAGCATACAAGTATTTTCCCCCCATGGTCATCAGCCTGACCTCTTGAGTCAAGAATTTTCCCATTCAAACTATTAAAAACTCTAAAAAGCATGAGCTAGGTTAACCTATAGAGATCAGTGACAGAGATACATTTGTCTTTTATCCTATTTTGATTAATAACACACTTCCTACTGGAACCAATTCATGTGATTTTATTATTAATCCAAGACTCAGATATTCCAGGTAGGAAACAGAACTTTTGTAAACCCTATTTTAAAACACTTTAATCTTTTTCTGCTTCACTTGCTGCTTTGTCTTTAAGTGTCTGTAGGCTAATTTCCTGGTCAGGAAAGTGATAAAAGAACTTTAATGGGTAGGGAGCTGGGCATAGTTTCTTGCTATAAATAAACTTTGATTAAATCCACTTTGATCCAGTTGATTGAGCTTGGAGAGCTTAACCTCTGATAAAAACATGAGGTAGCTCTACTCCACAATGTCAGAGTTCAGTGTTTGATGCTGGTATTTGCTGGCAGACAATTAGAGATCTGTTGAGAGAAGCTGGGGAGGGTGGGACGTGGTATCAATTTGCTTATTTGGAATTTTATTTGGCTGGAAGGTAGAGGCAAGAAAAGGAAGATATCTAACCACTGGTATTGGGCAAAGGATTATAAACAAAATTTTGGATGAAGCAATATGCAAATAATTTCTCATGAAGAAGTAATTCTAACTCTAAAGCAAAATGTTGGAGAAAGGCTATATTAAAGTGCGGAAGCACAACAGGCAGCATCTGAATGGAAGGGAACAGAATGTTTGAATTTGAAACTGGCCAGAAAAATTTAAAAGACCTAATTACTCTGATTCTAACTAAACTCCTATATTTTTGTCTTTTTGACATGATTCTATTTTAATTTTAAAATGCTGAGGACATTGTCCACAAACAAACCCTGAGCCCCTAGGTATAAAGCCCCATGATAGGGAACTCCCTCAAGTCCAAGTTCTCCAAGAGACACTAATCTCGGCCAAGTCATTTCCTCATTGTCTGTCTCAGTGCATCTTAGTTGCCTAGAGAACAACTCATTCAATATGCTGTGAGGAAAATATTGTATTCCCAGAGTGTATGGAGTCTGTATGTGCTGAATCGAATCTATTCATGCCGCTTTCCCAACTTTTATGCTTTTATTACTTAGTAAGTTATAAGAACCAATGAAACCTTATGCAGAAGAAGACTCTGTTATTACATGGAGATGAGTCTTAAAACTTCCATTAATTTCAAACTCCTTTCTAAAACACAGGATAGGAAATACAATTCTCTAACTTATTTAAGTTAGCAAAATACCTATAGGCATCATAGGATCTATTTCTCATACTCATGTAAGATACGCATTAAAAGATCTAAAAAGAGTGTCTTCGATATTTGCTTCCTAGAGCACCTTGTTGGTTTTCACCACGTGCCTGAAAGAGTCTGGGTGAAAGTGAATACAGTAAGTCCTTCACTTAATAGGTTCTTGGGCCTAGTGCCAAATGACATGTAACAAAACCAATTTTCCTTAGGCTAATTGATGGAAACAAGAATTAAGGTCCTAAGGCATCTCATTAATGTTATAATGAAATGATGTTGAAGAAAGCGACACTATTAAAGGAACTGCAATACAGTTATAGAGTGTGTCCTTTCTCCTGGACATCATTAGTTGTCCATGCAACGTTTCTCTCACCTGTCCCCTTCCTAACAATACTTAGATTTCTGTTTGGGTCTCGACCACTCCCCCCATACAGCTCATATACTTCAAAGTAACCTGACCGCCCCCAACCCCCGCACCTTCCCGTAGTAGTAACCAACAGCTCCTGCATTCCTCTGACCAGTCATTAATTCAGAGGGAAATGTGACTAAGTGGCCTGATAAGGCGGATTTCAGGACTCATGGAATGTTGGGACAATGGTGTTTTCTTTTGCTTCTGGGATATGAGCTTGAGGTTCCTGGCTGCCATCCTGTGACCACAGGGAATGAAGTCTATACTATGAGCCACAGGAAGGAGAGGCAGAGAATTAGGGTTGTGGCTAAACTGATATAGTAATAGTTTGGGACCACTAAAGTGCTTTGGAAGCCTCTTTGAGTCAGATTTTCTTTACGGTTACTGTGGTCAAAAGCATTTGAACTGATATTCCACTGAAACCTGCCCTTCTGGCCACCCTGGAACCCATTACCTCAATTGTTAGGATCACTGGCTCCAAATCCTGGTAAACAATCTTCACTCGCTTCGCAGCTCGCTTTGCCCGAATCTCCGAATCCGCAATCACGGCACAGACAATCTGACCCACGCAAAATACCTACAACACAGGGCAGACCTTTGTTCTCAAGGAGGGCGGGTACCAGATCCTCTCCTCTCATGCATTTGTCTCCTCTCTCCTAGTGCAGAGCGGGCCACACAGTCAATGACCGCTTCACATGTGTTGTAACCGCAGTGCTGTGGTTCACAAGGCTTTAGTAGGCAAGGGCCTTTGTCAGAGTTGACCTTCTGCCCCTAGGCACTGGGGAAATTCAGGGCTTTTACCCCATCATTGGCCACAGTGGCTGCAGGAGGACAGGAGTGGTGCTGCCTGCTGCACAGAAGACTCGGGTTCAGGCCAAGTCTACAGGGTGGCCTGAGAGCCCCTTGGCCTAGGAGAACCCGGACCACAGCTTGGCCTGTGGCTGCCACACCAGGGGCATGGCCATTCTGAGAGGTACCTTCTGCCTTCCTGGACAGGGAAGACCAGAAAGTCAGTCTACCTTCTCCAGGGAGGAAGCAGGGAGAGAGTGATAACACAACACTGCTGGTGAGCAAATTCCTGCCCCACCTGTGGTGGTGCACAGGCCTGTCACGAAGAGCCATGAGTTTGGACTAGCCGAGGAGTGACCAGGCGCAGAGCATTCATCAGTTCACCTGCGGGAGGCATAGGCGACCCAAGGCAGCCTACAGAGGGACCAGGGCAGAAAGTTAATAGGAAGAAACAAAGCCAAGGCTCCAGAAAGGAAGAGAGTTAGGACTGGAAGAAGTCACCGTGACTATAAGTTTTCTCTCCTACCTTACACCATGATCACAATCAACACTTAACCACTCATTTAAAAATCTACATTAAACTACCAGATCTTTTTACAATGAGCATATAGTTTTACCATACGAAAAAACCAGCAGTAAAAAGCATTAAATCATACACACACACACACACACACACACACACACACACACACACACACACGTGTGCTTGTTGGGTGTGGGTGGGTGGGTGGGGGTAGTGGGGAGATAAATGAAATAAGAATGGCAAAACGATAGCTGTTGAACTTCTCTTTTTGTCTTTGTTTAGAATTTCCACAGGGAAAGTATTTTAAAAGGATATATATATATGCAATAGAACAATGTTAAAAATGGAATTAAACTAACGAAGGCAATGATTGACATCTTCTGTTCTCCATTCTCATTCTTTACAGACACCTGGTTTTGCCCCTGTGACCTGGTACACAGAAATGGCCTCCAGAGACTCACCTCATAAGCAACATGTCGACACCTCAGAGACCAGGTACTATCATGCAAATTGGAATGGTTTTGCTTGTTAACATTTATGCACAGACCACATTTCTCATTGTCTTCTGCCAATGCCACACCAAAATGACTTGGGGGGAATTTCAGCCTTGACTGGAGATTCTCAGTCATCAAAGTTTCATCTTTATCAACTAAGTCTGCCAGCAAGAGTCAGAAGTAGGGGCTGTTTCAAATGATGAAGCTCTTTTGGGTAAACAATGAACTGAGAAGACTGAGTTGTGAGCAAAACCTGCTGAACTCCCTTTGCTGCATTTTCTGATAACTGAAGATACAGTAGCCAAAGTCTTAATCATTTGAAACTTTCAAATGATAACAATGCTAGCATTGTACCTCTGCTCATTTACCCTGCCACATGGGAAAAAGTATGTGGAACACACAGATGAATCAGGCACAGGGCCTCACTCAAGGACTTTTACTAGGTAGGGGAAATACATAAGACGTAAAAATAAAGAAATAAGTCTAATATAAGGTAGAAAGTACATTAAAGGTCCACTTTGCCTTTTCTTCTTGACTTTAAGCTCTGTAAAGGCCAGGACCACATGGGTTTTGTTTAGCTACAGTGACCAGCCACAGTAGGTGTTCATGTAAAAAATGCCTTCTGAATACAGAGCAGTATAAATGGATTAGTAAAGGTGATTTTAGAGAATGAGAAAAAACTCCTGGATTAAAAAATATGGCAAGGCTTCATGGTAGAGACACCACTTGAACTTGGACATGAGCTTTGGACACACTGACTGAGGCAATGGCAAGAGAGGCTCAGGAGAGGAATTAGCAAATGAATGTTACCATTCTCTCCTCATTTGTTCTTTCATACTTGTTGGCAGCACACTATCTTTACCACGAGAAAATATAAAAACAATCAAGTATCTTTTCTATAACTGGTCAACTTCTTTACTTACATGGAAAGTGGGTATATTTGAATTCATGCACCCTTGGAATATAATGATTTATAATAAGCATTCAAAGAATATTAGAATCCTTTATAAGGTTCCAAATGTGATGCTACCTCTAAGACAACATGTGGAGCCATCAATGGGGGAATTTATTTTTAAAACAGAAAACAAAAAATGGAGTACCTCCTCTGAGTTCAGAAGTTTCTCAGGTTCGCCTAAAAAGCAGAAGGAGTTTACTCCACGAAGATGTTCCTCAGTCACGATGTCCACCACGCCCGGCAGGCTGAGAGCTTCCGACACATCAATAGACCTGGATGAGAACACACAGAGCAAGGGCCCTCAGAGCGGCCCAAAGACCAAGGAAAATGGGCTTAACTGGAGAACAAGACATGAGAGATGAAATGGATATGTCTAATAACCTTATCATTGTTCTCTGACAGACAACTGGGAAAACATTCCTGGGACAATGAAGTCCTTAAATGGAGGGAAATCCCACATTTTGATCTCATTTCACCTCTAAACTGCATTGAATACCGCCAACAAATGGCTTACCCTCCTCATACCATTACTTTTCACTAATGTGACTTGGATGAAAATCATTCATGTCTATTGAATAAGAACTTGATCACTTACACAATCTTAGCGTGAGCCCTTGAACTTGTTACAAAAGTCAAGAACAGTTCCCCGTCCACCGCAGGCATGTCATCACAGTAGATGGCTTCCCCCGTGGCATGCTTAATACCAGACAGATGCACAATGGGATGGCCAATTGGGTCTTGAGGAAGCTGCTTTGGGTTTACATTCTGTTTAATCAATAACCAACATATCATTTTAATAATCAGATTATGAAATCTCTCATAAAAGAGTAGCTACATAATTTATATCCAAACCAGAACATTTTTGAAAATGGAAACTGTCACTATTGAGATTAACACTAGGACAATAAGCTTATTTCAATAATTCAACAGGAAAATTGAGATGAATGTATAGCCATGATGTTGTTCTTCTTTTCCGCCCCCACTTTTTGGAATATAGACCACAAACATCTCAAATGTAAATTCCTTTTGTCCAAGTGAATGACACACATATTTCTTTCTGATAATGTAAAGTTATATCTTCTTGCTAATACTCATGCATTTCTTTAAATTTTAGTGTTGAAATTATTTTACTGTTTGTATCTAAGTGTGGCATCTATATTTTTACAGCAGAGCCTGACAATATCACGATGATGTTTGCAATATTGAGAGCATGTATTGAAGCAGAGAGGCCCCCTTTTTTCTATGCTGAGTAAAGAAACAATTCTATTTTGAGTGAAGAAGTCTAAGAAGTAATTGGTAAAACTCATAACTTATATACAGTGGTACCTCGGTTCACGAACTTAATTCGTGAACCGACTCTGGTCGCGAACTGAATTGGTCGTGAACCGAGGCACAGTTTCCCATAGGGTTCAATGTAAATCCAGTTAATCCGTTCTGACCTTTTTTTTGGTTTTTGAAGCACAAAAAATATGAAACAAATTACAATACACATTAGTACAGTATAGTAATGTAGAAAGAGCACAACAAAAATCAAAAAAAGTCACTGAAAGTACTCACAGTGTACTTTTTTCTGTGTCTCTTTCCACGATCTTCCTACAGGAAGTCACAACCATGTGACAGCCAGGAAATAGCATTAAAATGGCCAAGGCTCCTGTTCATGAACCGAAGCGGAGTTCGTGAACCGGAGCATATTTTGATGAACTTTTCTGTTCGTGAACCGAGTTGTTCGTGAACAGAAGCGTTCGTGAACTGAGGTACCACTGTACTTTCGATAAAGAATGAAGCCAAAGGGTGATGCATTTTGAGTAGTGATTCACCAATGTTATTCTGTCTTAGAGACCCACGGGGTGAAGTGCATTGCTGCTGGTTCTGTAAATGCTGTTAATGTTTCATTAATCAATGTAGCCATTAAGAAACATGACACCACCCTCCGTATTTCAAATGAGAGAGTTGTTAGCTTTCCTAGTTGGTTGGTTATTGGTAGAAGAATTGGAGGTATGAAGAAAGAAGGGTTTAGAGACAGGGTACAGGCCCAGCTCAGAGACTGGGGTGAAGGCTGTGGCTGCTAAGGTGCTGCTATGGGAGTGTGGGGGGTGGAGACTCCGGGAGATGGCCAGCCAAGCAGCCTCCTGGCTCCTCCCCAACAGGAGAGGCGTCAGAACATCGCAGCCCATCCCCATGTGGCTCTTCGGCACCTGCTGGGGAGCAGCGCCCTCGAGGGGCCGAGGAGAAGGCCTCACGGACCCTTCAACACAGTGCTGGAAGGGCCTGCACCTGGGGGCTACAGGAGGGCTGGGACTTCAGTGTGCCCCTGTCCCTCTCCCAGCTCACTCTTGGAGGCAAAGCGGCACAGGCCAGCGTGGCAGTGGGCGGCTGGGTACTGAGCAGGCCTGGCGAGCGTGCGAGGGGCCTCATGCACATGAAAGCCCAGAAGAGGATTCAGGCCTGCAGGGAGCGCCTCCGCCTGGGTCTCAGCGGGCCCAGCCGGCTGCGAGCACACCACAGCGGATCCTGACCTTGCAGCAGACACCCTGTCATACACCTTTGCACCCGCAGCTTCCCCCAGCAACACAGCCCGGCCCTTCGGGGCTCTGCTGCCTGCTGACAGCGACCCACAGCGGAATGGATGGCTGGTGAGACTGCCCGCCCCAGGGTGTGCACCGTGTTTGCTGAGCCCTGTGCCCCAGATAGGATGAGCACAGTGCTGACCCAGCACTGCCAGCCCACCACATCCAAGCCTCTGCAGAAGCATACCTCCATCATGCAGGCAGCTGCTGGAGGGGGAGCAGGAGAGGGCGGTGGCAGCCAACAGTGCCACAGAGTGGGGCTGGGCCATGCATACCACCCTGAGGAGTTTGTGTGCAGCCAGTGTTGGATGGTCTTGGAAGAGGGCAGCTTCTCGGGGGAGAAGCAGTGCCATCTTCTGCCCACCTTGCTATGTGTGACATGCACGATGCACCCAGCTGTGCCAAGTGCAAGAAGGAGGTCACAGGCGTGAGTGAGGCTAAGGCCGGTCTGACCCCGATGACATTGAAGAGAGCAGCGGTGCCACTCCTGGGCCTGGGCTCTCCCTGCGTAAGCGCTGGGGATCCTTCACAGTCTAATAAACGGGCTGCTCTCTTGGCCTCACTTTGCATTAAAAAAATAAAGAAAGAAAAATAAAAAATAAAAATAAAAGGCAGCTCTGGGGCTGGAGCCAGGCCTGAGGAGCCACCTGCTATGCTGTGCTGGGCAGCCCCATCCACAAATCCCCAAGTCATTGTTTGGTACCAGGGCTGAGGCCAGGCTTTCTCTGGAAGCCTCGTGGCTGAGAGGCACACAGTAGGTTGGCCAAGGTGAGGTCTGTAAAAAGCTATGGCGGTCTCCCCTTCCCACCCCATTTGTTCCCCTCATTGGAGTTCCTGGGTCACCTGAGCACTAGATGAAGCTGGGACTCTCTGAGATGCACCTCACAGTGCCAGGCTGCTGTATCACATGGCAGGAAGGAAGAGAATGTGTTACCAACAGACTCATGCTGGTTTAAACCTTTACTGGGGGAAGAAGCCACAGAAGTTGACCTATTTCTAACTCTGTACCATATAAGACGTCTGAAGCCACAGAAGTTGACCTATTTCTAACTCTGTACCATATAAGACGTCTGAGTGGGAACAAAAAGCTAAATACTGTGTATTTGATTACCACAATGTACAGTTTGAGAAAGTCTACTTAGTATGGATTGACAATACATGAGACAGTTAAGTCCAATTAAATGGTATCTTGTTTCAGTCATAGCAGAGTCAAGCCTCTCCTTGGTCTAATGGAAGTATGCTGAGGCTCTTGCTCTATAGATTTGAAGGGAAAGACCCAAATGACCTGGGATCCCACTGATCAACTAACATGTTTTCTTTCCATGCAGATATTTTGCTTTCTTTTCCTTTCTGAACATTTGGATTTAATTTAACACATACCATGAATGGAGGAGAGCGATCATGCTTATGATGGGGAACTCTATGGAATGATAACTGTGAAAAACATACTTCTCCAATGCCCTCTGAGGCTCCAGATGAGCGGCCCTGTGCTCACTGCCAACCTACTGGTGGCACTCATAAAATAAGCCTTCTGCCTGAGACAGACCAGGGATTCAACAGGCAGGGGGCAGGCCTGGCACATCAGAAGGGAAAAGGAGAGGGGCATGTGTAATTAATTTGAAAACATGTTCAGCCTTTTTGTTAATTATTTGGAGAATAAGAAAAAAAAGCCCTACTATTTAATAATATAAATGACAAGAAGTAAAATATCAGCCAAATGTTGCCTAATATGTGAAAAGTAGCATCATATTTCTAAAGTTAGCTTGGCATTAGACACATGTGTAGGATGCTCTAAACTTATTCTTATTTTATATAAAATTTACTGTTTTATGATAAATATATAACAGAGAAGCATTTATTATCTCAATATTCAATAAACAAAAAATATTGTTTCATTTTAATGTAAACTTCAATTTTGTAGTTATACTACAATGTACAATAAAGGAGTATTGGCTAAGGTTTTTTGTTTGTGTGTGTGTGTGTGTTTTCTTTTGGTGGTTGTTATGGTCATCTTGACTTTTATAAACTCAAAAACAGAAGATAATCAAGAAAAATAATTTAGAACTTGGCCCAGGTACCATTAAATAGAGGTAGACATTGGGTTGTTGATGTCGGGGAATAAAAAAAATGAGAAAAAAATTTACATATTGGGGTTCAGTTATGAATGGGGCTTTGAAGCAGCCCCAGCATATGTTAGTTCCATTGACATAGCTCATTGCTTTGTCCTCAGGACCAAAGGCTCTCAGGTCTCTTCTCTTTCCCCTTTAAGGATGGGAGGTGGTGATGATTTTTAAAAAAAGGTATGAGGGCTCTATTAAGAATGGTACTTCATGTTTCAGATGGTAGGGGATCGACTTCTGTAAAATACCCTCAACCTATAGTGCTATTACGCTGTGTTGGGCTCTCAATTTGAACAACATTTGAGTAAAGAATCACCCACATCTTATTTAAAAATCCTAGGAGGTTTTTTTCTTTCCTGAAGAACAAAAGTCTAGGTAATTCATAAACTTAGACACTAAGAAGACACATTCATAGGTATCTATAAAGACTCTGGGAGTTTTCTGTGACATAACACATTTTGCTGTAAATAAAATAAAAAATCCTTTTGAAACCTTGACATGTGCAGCCTGCCAAATGATTGAAGAAAAAAAAAATCCCAAAATATATATTTGTTTTATTCTATAATTAGACATGAGATTGATTATTTTAGCTGAGAATATATACTATTTGGCAGTCAGTGATGAATCTACTCTTGACAGAGGCTATATTTGAGGCTGCATTTGTGCTTCTGCTTGTTCTGTGGTAAAAGATACAATGAAAGAATAAATGTTGTTTCCTCAAACTGTTGATCTCTTGAAGTTGTGTCAAAACGCTTTTAAAGCAAAGGAACTGACCTGGGGGGAAATGCTCGTCATGAATGCTGAAGTTGCTCTGGCAATGTGGATATTTATGGGTGTGTATGAAAAAAACACTGGAAAAATAAAATCAAAACTCATTTGGGTGGGAGATACACTGCTTTCAAAACTTGGTCTTGCAATCTATAATAGCAAATTCCCTTTTAAGATTATTAACTATGTAAAAATGATCTTTTTCATTGGATAAGTTGAGTGCCCATTAATTTGTTGTTCCTCTCCAAAGTTTATTCCACTGTCAAGGTTAGATATTTAGAAGCCAAAAATGACAGCTGCTGTATTTTTCAGAACACCATGGAAGATGGCAGTTGTTTTTAACTATTAAAATAATCACTTTCAATGAAATTTGGCATATTTGAATTTTTGAACATCTGAGGGCTGTCTAGAAAGTATCCAGCCATGTAATATGAAAAATAGAGGCATTTATGACTGGATTTTTCCAGACAGCCCTCATATCGAACCTAAAACCTAATGGGTATACATCAACTTCAATAAATCCAATAGTAGATTCAATAAACTGAGGGTTTAACAAGCTTCTGCGTGTTCTTGACATAATAAAACTCTGAAGGAAAAGTTTCTTGATAATAATTTCAAGGAAAAGCACATTGAATCTTATCTAGCTTACTCATAAGTTGACTTCAGGCAATACTTCTATGATGTTGTGGCAGAAAATTCCATTTGAAAGCTATGTGGAATTCTACTCTTTCTGATAGTCAGCTTTCATTAAGGGAGCTTGAAAATAGCTCTTAGAACTTACATTTGATACAACTCTAAAATGTAATTCATAGAAAAACCACTCGGCTGAGGGAGCAAATTGTCTCCACATTCAAACAAAATTAATTAGCTGCTCTTTTAAGAAGTATTTTCATCAACTTCCAGTGGCATTTCCTGCTTCTCTGAAAATGGAATCAAAGCAGTCCCCGGCCCTGACACAGAGTGTGACTTTGATTGTGTCTGATTCAGATGCTGTCAAGGGCAGAAGCGTGTGGCACACTGGCCAGCTCATTCATGTTGAGGGTACAGGGTCACAGAACAAAACACATGGTCTTTAAAATCAGAACAAACATTTTATAAAAAATTAGCACTGCTAGCTTAGTTTTTAATCACAATTTTTCACGGATTTTGAGATTTTAATTAACACTAAAGAAGGCTATGAGTTCACCGGAAGGGGAGCTCAGGCTTATAAACCTTGAGAATCATTGAGAAACAAATGGAGTCATCCAGATGAAGAAGTTATTAATACAATATTAAGCCCAGGCCCTTTGAATTAAAAAAAAAAAAAAAAAGCCACTAACCTGATAATTAAATGTACTCCAGTGATGTCTAGAATGAAGATCTTCTAAAGCACTCTCATACTTGTCTGCAAGGCTAGGATAGTGAACAGGGTCCTGAAAAGTAGAACAATTGTAGATGTTTAAACTGTGCTTGAATGGTCTTGGAAGGGAGGCTAACACAGTCCTGAACAAGCAGCTGTCATCTGAAGTCTAACAATTGTTAAGTATTTGTCTTGTTCAGAGCCCTGGAAATACAAGCAGCTCCTCAACCCCCAGGATACACACTCTGGAAGGTCCATATATGATGAAGAGCCAAGTGAATGTAGTAGTTCACTGACTTCTAAATGCTCTGTGTTCTTAAGATCCTCTCATATGCTTTCCGGAACAATTTGAAGACTTACATTCCAATATAATAGAAAGATAAAAACTAAATATATAAAATGGAAAGGAACAGAGTTACTTAAGCCAGGAAAAAGTCAAAAGCATGCCTGTGCAAATATGATTAAAATTCTGTGCTGCACCATCTCACCAACCCAGGGGAAAAGGAAAAAGCAGAGGTTGTATCCTGGCCACAATCTCACATGAAGAAGAATTCTGGGGTCCCAGGAAGAATACAGCTTAGAACTGAGGGAAATGGGTCATTTGGGTCCTTATACAGATTTTATACAATACACCTAATGGTTATTTTTTTTTTTTAAGATTTATTTTATTGTTTTTGACAGAGACAGAGACAGAGACAGAAAGAGACAGAGACAGAGAGACAGAGAGAAAAGGGAGGGCCCAGTGCAATCACCATAGTTGTATGTCATCAGTTTTCCACATGGTTTTGCTCCACACAGGTGGGTGGGGGTGGCGCAGGGCGGGAACTGGGCTGGGGGCCTCCTGGGTGGGAGGTACACCCCCTCAAGCCAGGAGCTGAACTTGGGGATGAGAATCGAACTGGGAGCCTTCCGCATGGGAGGCACACCCCAGTTCAGCACATGGGTCCACACAGGATGGGGCTGGGATTCAATCTTCAGTCCCTGGGGCTGCAAAGCTAGTGCTTAACCCTCTGAGCCATCCTGGCTTCCCTGGTTATGTTTTACGTTTAAAATTTTTTAATAGAAAACTAAAGCCAACCAATGCTATTATTTTTAATAGTGGAGGAATATTGAAAAGAGGAAGTTGAATTGAAAGTATGAGGCTATAAGGTGGAAGCTTTAAATTATATCACTTGATTCACTGAAGAAATTATATTGGTTTGCTATTAATTGGAAGAGTCTACATTTGGCTTTCTCTCTCTCTCTCTTTTGATTACCTGGTGACAATATGTCACTTATATATTACTTCCAGCTTCTGGTCTCAAAATTTTGATACAATTGTTATGGTTCTTAGTTGTCCCCAAGTGTAATGAGAAGAAACCCTCAGAAGCAATGATAACAGAGAAATTTGTATCTCTTATTTAAAGTGATCATATTAATTTCCATGCCAAATGAAGAACGGTCTTGGCTTCTAGTCTAGTTTGGTCAGTTGGTTGTATCATGGGATTAATGAAGCCAATATAGTCCAAGTTCCCTTTGGTTGTAGCAAATTTATTCAGAGAAATTCTTTCCATTGTGTCCTCCCCTTCCAACCATCTTGTAACTCATTGTTTGTTATTGGGGAGACAAGGCAAAAGAATGCCTGGATGATTATTACTATTATTTAGGCTAGTCCTTGGCTATCTTCATCATGTTCCTCTGAAGCACCAGGGACTACATTATACATTAAGCCCTTTTCCTACAATTTTACCTTCAGGATTGGCTGCCATCATCATCTTATAGGTGAGAGAAATGAAGTTGAACCAGAGAAGAAAGCCAAACGCACAAGAGTAACCCTCAACAAGTAGAGGAAGAGCTTTACTGAGAGGAAATATCTTCAAATCCCCAACAAGTTTTTCTGTACACCACCTAGACAAACATCGGGTCAGGAACAAAATAACCAAGTGGTGTTAAACCAAGTCCTACACAACCCTGTGCTTCCCCAACCTTACAAGCCATCAACAGACAGCCTGAAGGACTGAGCAAGCCCATGGGATTCTCATGTGGGTTGTCTTTTTCTATTGTACAGCTAGGTGGGAGGGAGTTGTTGCCTCCACTTTGGGTACCACCATAGCCCCTAATACCAAGAAAGCTATTACACGGTCAGTTCCATTTACCATTCTCTTCAAAATCTGTGACACTTCCAGGTAGAACTTGAAGAGGAAGCTGATGATAAGAGTCCTCTTGAACTCCACCTTCCCACCCGGAGCTGAGCCTGGGAGGGAGACTTCCTGCAGAACTAGCCTGCAAGCTGCATCCAGCATCTCTTCATTCCAGGGCCTGTGAGAGTCAAAAAAAAGAAGACTCCTAGCCTGACAGACTCACTAACACACAGGCTTGGTGAGTGTGTAAGACAAAAAGCTACAACTTAGTGCAGAAAATAAGATGTACAAGTGCCAGAGTCAGGCAACCACCTTCTAACCACAGTCCACCACTCTCAAGGTGTCTGGCCCGGGCTCAGCACTTCCTCATCTGTAAAAGGAGAATAATAGTAGAGCTCACCTCACAGAGTGGTCACAGAAAGAAATGACAACCTGTATTAAGTCATTACCCCAGGAGTAAATGACCCTATATGTTACTAGAATGTTTACTGTAAGCTGGATTTTGTTTTAAGCTCCTTGTACGTATTCACTCATTTAATCCTAAGGGCCCAATGAGATGAAGGTGATTATTCCTCTTTGAGTGGTAAAGAAACTGAAGTATCGTAAGCTGAGATCATAATTAATAGGGGTTGAACTGAGATTTGGATTCAGTCTGGCTCAATTGAGTTTGTGCTTTTAACCATTACTCTCTTATTTCTTATGAAATGGTAAGTGATACCTAGTAAATACTCAAGAAATATTGGCTATGAGTATTACCTATAGGAATAAGAAGTCAGGTAAGCAAACGCATTTAGTAATTTCTTAGAACACAAATTCCCATAATCTGTTTTTCATCGTGGCAAAGTATTCTCTCACAATAAGAAATGCAAATTTCTTCAGTTCATTTACTGTATCTATGTGCTATTGGGATATAAGTTCTCTCTCACACACACATACTCACATGCACATACACACAGACTATATAATTTCCACTTCAGAATTCACTAAAATCAAGACATATGGAAATAATTATAAAATCTTATTGGAATTCCAATGCCATTAAATAAAAACATAGCAAGGAGTTTTCTTCTTATAAGAGCACGTCACCACAAAGAGAGCTGCTCACTTACGTGGAGTCTAAGGAAGTGACGCCATACCTTCCAATGAGTTTCTGGCAGGAATTCTGGGCACAGATGGTGGTGGGACCAACACCTCCGTACGAGATGGATAACTCCCTAATGATGCCATCCCCTTCTCCAAAAAAGACTCTCATGCCTGAATTGACTACTGCGAGCGCATTCTGCTGCCGAGGGGCTTGTCGGAAGGCTGACACAAATTCCCACTGAAAGCAAAAGTGAAGTGGCACATGTAGAAACACACCGAGCTCCTAGGCAGTTTATCTCTGTTGTCTCATACATCCTGGTCATACTCTCTGTAATGGGCTGAATTGTGTCCCCCTCTAAATTGATACATTGAGGTCCGAACTCCCAGTACCACAGAATGTGGCTGCATTTGGAGATAGGGTATTTAAAGAAGCAAGTAAAAATAAGGTCATTAGGGTGGGTACTAACTCAACATGGTGGTGTCCTCATAAGAAGAGAACATTTGGACACAGATGTGAACAGAGAGAAGACTGTGTGAAGACATAGGGAGAAGATGGTCATCTACAAGCCACGGAGCGAGGCCTCAGAAGAAAGCAACCCTGCTGACACCTTGATATCAGTCTTCTAGCCTCCAGAAGTGAAAAACAAAACGTCTGTTGCTTAGCCACTCAATCTGTGGTTCTTTGTTATGGCAGCCCTAGCAAACTAACACACCCTCCAAGGCAGGCTTGATAATCTTCATAGATAAGAAATCCAATGCTCAGAGTGAGTCAGCAATTTATTCAGGGCCATAGTAGATCTTGAAACCAAGATTGAGTCTAACTCCAAAGAACTTTTCCCCACTAAATTCTATTGCAAATGTATTTTTTAGGCTTCTTTCAAACTCCAAGATATTAATATAAGGGAAAGATATATTTTTAAGTCTTATTTAGGGAAAAGTCTCATGGCACAAAATTTTTTTTTTAAAGCAAGTGAGAAAGTAACTTTAGCCTTTAGGATGGGGGAAAGTGAGAGAGAAAGGGTGGGTGTGGGGGGCAGACACAAAGGTCTGATTCTAGGAATAATAGTAGAGTGCATAACACAAATAAAAGTAACTACAGTAGTTAACGTAGATCTTAGCAACCGATGATATTTTTCTTTCCTTATTTAGTCGAGAACTTCCACCTTTTCACTTAAAGGAAGCACGTTACAGCCTCTCTTTGGCATGTCCAAATTGCCAGCATCTCTATTCTCGTGTTGTTGTTGGCCATTATCAAGTAAAATAAGGGGTTACTTGAGCATAAGCACTGTGATACCACAACAGTCAATCTGATAACCAAGATGGCTGCAAAGTGACTAACATGTGGAGGCATGTACAGTGTCGATACACTGAACAAAGAGATGATTCATATCCTGGGAGGGACAAAGCAGAACAGCATGAGATTTTATCATGCTACTCAGAACAACAATTTAAAACGTAGGAATTGTTTCTTTCTGCAACTTTTCAATTAGTCTTTTCAGACCACGGTTGACTGTAGGTAACTGAAACTGTGGAAAGTGAAATCATAGGTAAGTGGGGACTGCTACTGGTTTTCATAATCTCCCCTGTAAACACGCAACACCTTTTCTTAACCCACCATATGTGGACATTAACAAGCTGTAGGCTCACAGGTAAAACCAGGAAATTCTCACCTTCCTTGAGTAGGGGATGTTCACTGAGATCAAGATTTCTTCAGGCTTTAGATCTGCACTGGGGCATTTTCTGAGAAACTGATCATTTAAAGGAATCTGTCGTTCTCCTGCTGTGGAAAGAAATGACACTTCCCTGCAATCTGTTCGATTACACAATCATACTCCCAAAACTTGGGAAAGAATTCTACCAAATACCCGAGGAAATGTTGGGAAAAGAAGTGTTCTTCCTATGATTAACAAATCTTTCACTCTATAATGGCATTGTGCAAGGTTTCTTCCCGTCTAGGTTCCACCTCTATCTATCTATCTATCTATCTATCTATCTATCTATCTATCTATCTATCTATTATTTATTTCTTCTTTGCTTATAAATAAAAATATCTATCACAGTAGCCCAGAGGTTAGGAAGAATAGAACCTTAGCATTCCTCTTCCTGAACAGCACAATTGATTTTGAGCTTTGTAAATAGAGAGTAGATAGATAGTAATATCCCTTTTGACATTCAGATCAAGTCATTCAATAAACATTTATTGTTTATACCAGGATCCTTACCAGGGACAGTAGTGAAGAAATAAATTGCCTTTAATGAACTTTTATACTAGTGAGGTGATAATTTGTTTATATCTTTTTCCACTACCTAAAAAAAATCTCTGTTCTTTAATCAATATATTAAAGGTAGAAACCAAAATGTGACTTTGGCATGAAAGATAAGACATTTTTAATTTTTATACTCATACCACAAATCTTCTTTCTCATTATGATTTTTTAAAGGGATGTAACTTAAATTGATAACTCTGAATGCAAGTCTTCCTGCTTAACAGAATTTTGTGGTTTAGTTGATAATAAAGAGTAGTTATTTAACAATGCAGGTAATAGAAAGCTAGACCATATTTTTAAATAAAAAAAAAAAGATTTATAGAGGACCAATTAGAATTTCCTAATAATTGTTAAACAAGTTGGAATAATAAAAAAAAAAGTCCTGAACCTAGTTTAAAAAATACTCAAGTAAATAAATATAAAACGAAGCCTAATCATTGTTCAACAGAAAAACAGGGTTGTAGGCGTCCATCAGTGACAAGTGAAATATGAACACATAGCATGATGTGGCTGCTACCATAGCACCTGGAGAATGTCTTCAACAAAGGGGCCTAATTGTCTCCACAGCCTGCAGTTCTCCCCACTACTCAGATTACATGGGGACACTACCAACACAAGCATGGTCCATGTTGAGTGACCAGTATGGGGAAACACCCAGCACAAATCCTCAACAAGAAAGAGATAAAGACATGGGAAGTGTGTGGAATTCGGACCAAACTGCTTAACTTTCCAGTAGTCAGAACAGTAGAGAGAATTATTAATATTATAAAGAGTAGTCATTATTAAAACTGGACTTCCTGCATCCCCAGGGAGACCAAGGGTAGAAGCAGATTTTTTTTTTTTTTAAGATTTATTTTTATTGATTTTTGACAGAGAGAAACAGAGACAGAGAGAGACAGAGAGAAGGGGGAGGGCCCAGAGCAGTCTCCATAGTTGACATCAGTTTTCCATATAGTTTCACTCCACAGGTGGGCACAGGGCTGCGCAGGGCAGGAACTGGGCCAGGAGCCTCCCGCATAGGTCCTGGCAAGAACTGAACTGGGGGCACACCCCAGTTCAGCATGTGGGACCACATGGGCCAGAGCTGGGATTCGATCCTCGGTGATCGGGGCTTCAAAGCGAGAGCTTTACCCGCTGAGCCATCCCAGCTTTCCCAAAATGCCAGTCTTTTTTTTTTTTTAACTGAATTGGGGGCCTCACCGCATTCGGGAAAGCACACCCCAGTTCAGCATGTGGGTCCGCCTGGTCCGGAGCCAGGATTCGATCCTCGGTCCTCGGGGCTTCAAAGCGAGTGCTTAACCCTGTGAGCCATCCTGGCTTTCCCTAGGAGCAGATTTAATAATCCCCAAGAAGGAGCTATCACTTACCTTTTGATAGCAAGTTGAGGGTACAGTTGCCCACTGCCAGGAGGGGGTTTAAGTCTGAATCCAGATGCCTGCTCACAATGTGGCCCCCTAAAGACTTTGTAAAATAACAAGTGATTTTCACGTCATTGTATAATTATAAAAACACGAGTGATAAGAATTAAACAAGGCTTTAGAGTATTGTTTTTTATGCTTTTGTTTCTTTGTTTGTTTTTTGCTTGTTCCAAAAGAATGAAAATGTTATGATTTGTCAGGAATAGTCATTCAAGGGACACACACCCAACTGGACTGTCATCAAATACATACAGCCATGTTCCTGATCTGGGATCCAGCCAGAGTCCTTAAATGCTTCAAGAGAGCGTGACACATCTGTGTCTTCTCCTCTGGGAGCTTTAGGACTGCGTCAGCCAGGATGTCCTTCACTTGAGCTAGGCTGAGGCCAGCACCTAAGGTCAGTCCTGAAATGAAATCATTTATAAATACAATATGATCACTGTTGACTTGGAAATGTCCACTAGATTGAGATTACAGATACAGGGTCTTCATGCTGGATGGATGTGCCTGCTCGTTGGTGGTTATGGCAGTGATGGTGGTGAGGGAGGTACTAGTGATGGAGATGATGGGGGCTAAGTGTTTTGAACACTCACTGTGTCAACTACTATATTAAACACTCCACAGAATCTCCTTGAATCTTTTTTTAAAGATTTATTTATTTATTTATTTTATTGTTTTTGACAGAGAGAGAGAGAGAGATACAGAGACAGAGAGAGAACTGAACTGGGGGCACTCCCCAGTTCAACACATGGATCTGCATGGGCCAGGTCCGGGACTCTATCCTTGGTCCCTGGCGCTGCAAAGTGAGTGTGTAACCCACTGAGCCATCCCGGCTTCCCCTCTCCTTGAATCTTAACTAGCCTTTGAGATGTTTTTAGACCTATTGCACAAATGAAGAAACTGAGATTCAGTTAAATACCTTGACTGAGTTTTTACTGCTAATATACAAGGGCTGTCTGGAAATTATCTAGCCATGTAATATAAAAATCAGAGGGGGAAGCCAGGCTGGCTCAGTGGGTTAAGAGCTCGCTTTGCAGCGCCGGGGATCAAGGATCGAATCCCGGCCCCAGCCCGTGCGGACCCATGTGCTGAACTGGGGAGTGCCCCCAGTTCAGTTCTCTCTCTGTCTCTGTATCTCTCTCTCTCTCTCTGTGTCAAAAACAATAAAAATAAAAATAAATCTTAAAAAAAAAAAATCAGAAGCATTTATAGCTGGATTATTTTTCCACCAGACAGCCCTCATATGACATAGTCAAGAATTAGACTACAGGGGAAGCCGGTATAGCTCAGTGGGTTAAGCGCTCACTTTGCAGCGCCGGGGACCGGGATCGAATCCTGGCCCCGGCCCCTGCGGACCCATGTGCTGAACTGGGAGCTTCCCCAGTTCAGTTCTCTCTCTGTCTCTGTATCTCTCTCTCTCTCTCTAAATAAATAAATAAAATTATATATAAAAAAAAATTAGACTACAGAGCCAGACTCCAAATCCTCATTTATATTGCTTCTCATCATGTCATTAAATCAATTTCCTTCATAAGAATGAAAAACAAATGCAAAAAAAAGTCTATAAACTGCTTAATACATAAACTTGCTTTGCTTACTACTATGTTTCTGGAGAGCAAAGACTGTGTTTTGTTCATCTTTATCTTTTAGCCAGCACTTAGCACAGTACCCTTCATTGAATGATTGTTACATTTCTCTGATGTGGCAGACTAGAAAGTTCTTCAGTAAAAATCTGACTACTCAGATAATTCGTATCTCTCATATAATTATAAAGAATTCTTCCCCGAGCCTCCTCTAGAATGTTATGATTCTTATAAGAAGGGAATCTCTGTATATTCTAATTAGAAATCATTCTTTTGTGCGTTTTCCTGCTGGTCAAAAGAAAAACATTTGATTAATGCATTTTAACTAAGAAAATGGAGAACTTAAAAACTCACCATTATGTGCATAGTTTACAACACTCAGTTCTTCAATTCTATCAGGAGAAATTATAACAGGGTGAAAGATGCCTTTAAATTTCATTTTAGGCCCTAAAAGGTTAAGGGGGAAAAAATAAGAAGATGAGGATAAAGGAGACTGTCTTTTAAATTTTGAAATTGTGATTAAAACTCATGCCTTTTTTTTTTTAATTATTATATTTTATTGTTAAATTTAATGGGGTGACATTGGTTGGTAACAATTAGATAGTTTTCCGATGTACAAGTCCACATCACATCACCCATGCATTGCATTATGTGCCCACCTCCCAGAATCAGGTTCCCCTCTACCACCATATATCTGGTGCCCACTCCCACCTCCCCCCACAACTCTCCCTCCCCCCTTCTCCCTCTTCTCCAGGTAACCCCCAAACTATTTTTTTTTTTAAAGATTTATTTTATTGATTTTTGACAGAGAGAAACAGAGACAGAGAGAGACAGAGAGAAGGGGAAGGGCCCAGAGTAGTCTCCACAGTTGACATTAGTTTTTCCATACAGTTTCACTCCACAGGCGGGCACAGGGCTGCGCAGGGCAGGAACTGGGTCAGGAGCCTCCCACGTAGGCCCCGGCAAGAACTGAACCGGGGGCACACTCCAGTTCAGCATATGGGTCCACATGGGCCGGGCCCAGGATTCGATCCTCGGTCCCCGGGGCTTCAAAGCGAGCACTTAACCCGCTGAGCCATCCCAGCTTTCCCCCACCAAACTATTGAGTGTGTCCATAATGCTGGTGCCCTCACCCCCTCCCCTCCCTCTATCCCTCCCCCCTCCTCCCCCTTCCCTCAGGCAATCACCAAGTTATTGAGTGTGTCCATAGGTCTGTCTTTGTAACTTTCAAAACTCATGCCATTAAATATATAAAAACTACATATATTTCTCTTGGTCTGTTCATTGCCAAATCGCACACACACAGAGAATGGCCAAAGGGATTTTACTTGGAGGACTTTTTGGACTTGTCAGTATTAAAACTTGGCTGATGAATCCAGAACAATTTGTGGCATATTCAAATTCTCTCTGGGAGGACTCTAGGAGACTCCTCAAAGAAATAAGCCATCAAGCTGAGTTTACAATGGACACAAATGAACGACCCTGACTGAAGCTTCAGAAAACATGTTTATCGTGACCCCAGGGAGAGAGGAAGCATAGAGCCATTTGCAATACAGGCTCCAGATCTGTCTCCACGTGGAAAGACAGCACAGCTGTCACTGGACTGTTGGCTCCTGATTGGTCAGGGGGCACACCTCCTGGGTTTAGCTCTGTGCACTCCTCTGAGGAGGGGCAGTAGGAATTGACTTACATAATGGAAACTGTGAAAGGCTCTTGATCAATATGGAGGAAATCAAGTCTCGATGATTAAAAATGTCATTTCAGACTGTTTTCCCTTAGAAATGCATATATGAGACTTTCTTCCCCAAAACACTGTCCTCATAAGAAGTCCTTGGATTCTACATACCAACAGAAGTGTTCCCCATGACCACAGGGGCCTGGGGATACTTGACTTTGGCTTCTAGAAGTTCCTTTAGCGTCACTGGGGAAATCCATGTCATTCTATCACCACCAAAAACCCTGGTCTTTTGTGGTTGCTTCTCAGCCATTATCTATTGAAAAACCAACAGGGATTTGAGCTCATCTCATGACAATATCTCTACCTTTTTCAGTTATATTTTTGTAGGAACAGAGAAAGAAAACAGAAATGTTTTCAAAAATTAATAAAAATGACCTAAAAGTAGAGCTTCATAGGACTCAGAGTTCAGAATAAAAATATGACAACATTTTTCTCCTTCTAATTATATGAGACTGTTCCAACAACATGTCTCCTTTTGGTGCTTTTATATCTCAAAGGAATTCATTTCAATGCTTAAAAATATTTTAACATGTTTAATTTTGTCAAAATATTCTACGGAAGAATAAAACTCAGCAAAACTGGAAGTAGAAAACATGTCTAAAGCTACAAATGTCATGGTGCCATTTCATGACATTTTTTTTATAGGTACTAACTGCAACTTATTATATTCAACTGTCTCCTTGGGGTGACTACCCTCATTCCCCCATCTCTGCCTCAGTCTGATACGCTTTATATTTTGAGCTGAGGAGGACAGAGGGCCTATTTGCCAATCAGTTTTTGAGAAGAACCAAAAGCACATACCCTTCCTGTGATTTCATCATGAATTCCTCTAGGACCAGCTCAACTTTGTCTTACTTACCATTAGCTCAGGAGGAAATATCAGTTCCTGGGTTGGATCCAAAGGCAGAAACTCCTCTTCTGAGAAGAGTTTTAGACTTGTCTTAAAAACAGAAAGTACCAGAAGTTATTGTCATTAGGCAAGTCTAACTACAGCACTTTAAGTCCATTATGGAAGGAGGTCAGAAGAAGAGAGACAGACCAAAAAAAAAAAAAGAAAAAAAAAAAGGTGCAGCTGCCCAGCCTCAATCTCCGGACTCTAAGCCAAGGGCTCTAACAGAGACCTGGTCCTTACCAATCAGAGCTGCTATCAGTGACCCTCCAAAGCTCAGCATGGCCTGAACACTTTCTTTCTTAGGAGTCTGGGGAAAGCAGAGGAGGCAGGCAGCAGTAGACACAACTGAGAACAAAGACATGTCCCTGAACTGCCACTCCTCCTAGCACTACCTGTTCTTCCGTCTCCCTCATATCTCCATTTTGCTCTGGTCCTTGAAAAAAATTTTGTTTTTGTTTTTTAACTAAGATATCAATATATTTCTTCTCCTATAGAGATATCTGTACCAGCAATATCTGGAATGAGGAATAAAGATGTTAGGATAGATTTTTTTTTTTTTCTTGACAGAGATGCAATAAAAATGGGAGAGGTGACATAGTGATACCTCTCAAGTTAATCAATGTGGGCAGCCATTTATTCTTTTTTTTTTTTTTTTTTTAAAGATATCTTTTTATATTTATAGAGAGTAATTATTTTATCTTCAGTGCATATTTATTTTTATTTTAGTTTTGACAGATAGAGAGAGAGACAGAGACAGAGACAGCTAGAGAACCGAACTGTGGGAACTCCCCAGTTCAGCATGTGGGTCCGCCTGGGCCGGAGCCGGGATTCGATCCTTGGTCCTCAGGGCCTCAAAGCGAGCGCTCAACCCGCTGGGCCGTCCCGGCTTTCCCATTAAAATTAAGTTGCTCTTTCTGCTTATGTCCTGAGAAGCCCTCATAAAAAATTTACATTTTGGGGAAGCCGGGATGGCTCAGTGGGTTAAGCGCTCACTTTGCAGTGCCGGGGACCAGGGATCAAATCCCGGCTCTGGCCCATGCGGAACCATATCCTGAACTGGGAGCTCCCCCAGTTCGGTTCTCTCTCTGTCTCTGTCTCTGTCTCTGTCTCTCTCTCTCTCTCTGTCAAAAATAAATAAATTAAAAAATATATATTAAAAATAAAATTTACATTTCACTGACCTTATTTTCTTCCTCAAATTCTGGTAATTCAATTATTCCTTGATTCAAAGAGCAAACCCCATTTTCTTTACTTTGACAGCAGCCTGAAGTCTAGTGGGTGAAAAAAAAAAGAACATAATCAAGAAATTATTGCTGAATCTATTAAGAATTTTATAGTTTTATTGGAGTGATTGATAAATAAAATTGTATATATTTAAAGTGTACAATGTGATGATTTCACATATGGATATTTTGTTAGATGATTGCCATAATTAGGTTAATTAACATACTCATCACCTTATAGTTACCATTGTGTTTGTGTTTGTGGTGAGAACTCAGGTCTATTCTCTTAACAAATTTCAAGTACACAACACAGCATTATTCACACTATTGTCACCATCAAGTAAAAATCTTATAACAAAGGCTGGCACATAGCAGTAAATATTAACAATGGCTTACTGTAAACATGAATATTTTATTACCAATAAATGTAAACAAGTATTATTATTATCACTCTGTTCTTATTTATGATGTAAAGATTTCATAGCTTAACTCCTGCAGAGAAATCTTATGTCCTTCGTTTCAAGGTTATTTGTTAATCTGTCTATTCAACAAATATTGACTGAATGGTTACTCAGCCCTGGAGATATGCAGCTGCAGAGCAAATGGGCAATGACACCGTGGTGTGACCAACGCTGTGATGGGGGCATGCACAGAGGGCTAGAGGAGCACTAGGGCAGGGTACCTGACTCGGGTCAGGAAAGACCCCTTGGAACAATGACCCCCAGCCAATATCAACGTGCTTAATGCTCAATACGTGACTATAAGGGTGAGCTTAGTGAATGTGGGTGAGCACTCTGCCCAGAGTCAAAGAGCAAACAATTACAGGCCCTGAGATAAAAAGTAGCCCTGGATCAGTAGCAATGGTTATTCTGGTAATCACATCAGACAACCCCTACTGTTTTGTTTCACTGGGGAACAAATATACTCAATCTTGTGTTCCTTTCTACTCACTTTACAGAAAGTCTTGCATGCATCAATTATGGGCCTGTATCCAGTGCAACGGCACAAGTTACCTAAAGGAGAAAAACCCAGCTCCATTAATCCAAAAAACCTACAGGGAGGCATAGACTGTCAAATGCACAATGGAAATGAAGCCTTATTTGACATTTCGATTCACCTAAAACCTACGAAGTCAGATTTTTTTTCATCAGCAACTTTGGATATTTGGTTGTATATTGTAAAGAGTGAACAAGATTATCTTCATATAGAATTTAATGCAGTGTGTGGCACATGGCAGGTGTCCAATATTAGTGCTTGTCATCGCCATCCTCATCCTCATCTTCATTATTTAAAAATAAAGCCACACACACACACACACACACACACACACATATAACTTACCACCAAGGGCATCTGTTAACTGCTCCAGAGTGGGCTGCGGGTGGTTTCTGAGCAGCGTGTAGATGGACATCACCATCCCGGGGGTGCAGAACCCACACTGCGTGCCGTGGCACTTGGCGATCCTCTCCTAGGGGCACAGAAAGGTTAGAAATGCAGAATCTCAAGCCCCAATCACAACCTGCATTCTAACAAGGTCCCCAGGCAATTCATATGCACATTAAAGTTGGAGAAGAGGCCCCAGGAAATCCTTCTCATCTTGAGCGGCTCCCTTTCTTGGGCTGGGTGGCTGTGATCACTGAGCCACCCAGACTTTGAGCTTCATTGAAGGTCCTCAGCCTTCAGAGTCACCAGGGGTGCTTTAAAATTTCCAAGGCTCAAGCGCTACCCAAGACCAGCTGGCTGAGAATCTCTGGGCATGGGGAACAGACGTATGTATATATTTTAAAAGACTTATTTTATTGTTCTTGACACAGACAGAGGAAGACAGAGACTAAGATAGACAAAGAGAGAGGGATGGCCCAGAGCAGTCTCCATAGTTGTACGTCATCAGTTTTCAACATGGTTTTGATCCACACAGGTGGGGAGGGGTCCCACAGGGCAGGAAGTAGGCTGGTAGCCTCCCTCATGGGAGGCACACCACCTTGAGCCAGGGGCCAAACCAAGGGGGAAGAACCGAAATGGGGGCCTCCTGTATGAGAGGCACACCCAAGTTCAGCATATGGGTCCACACAGGCTGGGGTTGGGATTCGATCCTTGGTGCCCAGGGCTGCAAAGCGAACACTTAACCTGCTGAGCCATCCTGGCTTCCCTCAGATATATATATTTTAAAGATTCCCAGGTACTCTCAATTTGTAGTCCTGAATGGAAATCACTCAGATAAAGTCCTTCAGAGAAATGAACTGAATCACACTCAAGTTGAGGGCAAAAATAAAAACAAAAATTAAAAAAAAGGTCCAAGTATTTCCGAAGTGCCTTTATCTGCCCAGTTCTGACATAAAACTTCAGCACATAGGAATTTGTTTATAAAGTGCCATCATAAATCTAGAAAACAATCAAGAATGGCCTTTATTTCTCTTCCCAACATTCCCCCTACCTCACACATGTTCTGTTTGGAATCAACTTCCAAAGTGCAACCCCATTTGGGAAGCCCTCTTCTGGCTACATTGTAAGCAGTAGCTTAGCAGCAATTACTAATTGAAAGAGTGTTTTCAAGTCTCTGCTTAGCCAAGTCTCACAAGGGTGTCAAGCAGAAGTCACTCCTAGGTAACGGGGTTTCATACAGAACAAGCATA
>PVKE010012252.1:0-38665 GCA_004027555.1 Craseonycteris thonglongyai
TTTTATTTCTTAGGAGAGATAACAATGATATTCTAGAGAAAAAACACTATTGAATAAAAGATAGAAAAATAATAATTGTGATGATAGTATTAATATTTGTTTTTACCTAAGAGTACTCCAATAATTTTTTCTTTATTCTGAGCCAACAAGACTTACTTTTAGACATTTCAGTTAAGTGACAAGTGGGAAATTTTCCTGAAGGTTTTAGGAAACCATTATTCTCTCTCTTCCCAATAATGTGCCACTGTGGACTGAGAGTTGATGCAGAACCACACAAAGAGAATTAATTCATCTAGAAGAGCACTACACAGAGGCAATTTGTCTGACATGTAGTATTTGCTTTTCAATAGTTGCTTATCTACCAATGGATCATACCAAATACATCATTTAGAAATGGGGTAGGGCAAATTACTGGCTGTGTGCCTCAAGACTCAGGGGTACAATTCTGTTCAAGATCCGATGAGTATGGCATTAGATGGGTAAACAGAGAGCAGAAGGTTAAATTACGTTCTTTTAAATAAAACAGACTATGAAAAATTGTGTTAAATAAAATATGTAATTTGCTGTATTCACTTATGCATTTGCAATTAATCATGAGTGGATAGATAGATGATAGATAGATAGATAGATAGATAGATAGATAGATAGATAGATAGCTACAGAGATACAGAGATACAGAGATACATAGATGATAGAAAGATAAATGATAGATGATAGATAATTGTTAGATAGATTGATCAATCAATAAGTACATAGATGATAGATGATGTATAGATAGATAGATCAATAGATGATAGATGGATAGATAGATAGATAGATAGATAGATAGATAGATAGATAACTATGACAACTTTCTACACTTGACCCCCATCTGCCAAAGAACAGTTTTGACTATTGATACTGTCCTTATTTGTGAAGTAAGAAAAATTGCACCCTGTTTATACTGCATTGTTAGGATTAACGGTAAAACACTTAGAACAGTACCTCATTTTTAGTAAGTGGTCAATAAATTGAGTTATTACTGTTCATGCTGCCACTGAGCTGGTGGTTCCTAATAGAAAGATGGTTGTTACACTAGCAACCCTCTGCTGCTATCACTGCACATCTCACTCAAAACTACAATTATAATAGAAAACAATGGGCTGCTTTTCTTACCTTACACTGCCACCCTAGTCCGTGAACTCACTGAAGTGAAGACTGTGTCTGTCACACCTATGTAGCCTCCAGCCCGACCTGGCCTGGTGCCTGGTAGGAATCTACACTCAGTGGATATTTGTAGTATGATTGAGTGAGCGAAGGTACAGATGAATGAATGCTTTACATAGCATTGTTATTTGGAAATTTTTTCTTCCATATGTGAGTAAAGCAAGAAAAACTTCTGACCCAAGTGCTAATTGTAAGGTTGTTTAAAGTCACCGAAGTTCTTTTGTTCTTCCTCTTTTTGTCTTCTTTTCGTTCCTCTTCTATCCTTTTATAATTCACTGAATAGAATAAAACCACTCCCCTTTCCTGATTGTTTTTTCTGGTAGGCGTCTTTTGGAGTTCCATATGAATTTCTGAATTTTTATTAATTTATGTAAGAAAGTGCTATGGAATTTTTATAGGCATTTAACAGTTTTCTTTGATAATGGACCCAGATTTAATGATATAAACCAGTGCAATGACCCAACCCATACCTTAACTTCCCACTAAGAGAAACTTTAGAGTATTTGTCTTTCTCTGTTTAACTTGGTTTACTTAGCGTAATGCCCTCAAGATCCATCTATATTATCACAAATGGCAGGATTTTTAATGGCTAAATAATAGTACATTGTGAATACATATTTATTGAAGTTAACAGGAAATAAAGAGAAAAGAATTAAAGCATATCAATAGAAAGAAAAATAAAACACAAAAGGAAATTAACAAGAATGAGAGAGACTCCCCAAAAATGACAAGACAAACCCCAAAATCCTTGAAAACCCAGACTTATGTTAGCCCCACTCAATGCTTTGTATTTATCTCTTTTATAATTCTAGAAATGATTTATTTGTTTGTTTGTTTATTTGTTTGTATAGAGATGAGTTTGGCCACTTCGTGCTCTTCATATTTTGTATATCACATTCAAGTGTTTAAGGCAGAGTAGGATATCAAAGTGTGAATTGACTGTCACATCTTCACTGATGTCAAATATTCATTTTAAAAAGAGCAATCTTGCAGCAGAAGAGAGACCAGTTAGAAGGTTTTAACAATTTAGTCATGATTATAAAGAGCCCCTAAGCCAAGGAACTGACTGTGATAAAAGAAAAACAGGCCTGAGTACAGTGATATTCTAAGGAGGTAGAACAGTTGAATTGTTGTAAAATTAGGTGTACCAAAAGTCTAGGCTGCAAAAGTGTAGTAATCTTAATTGGTTGCTGTGTGCATATAAAAGTCAATCTTTAAATATATTGTAACATTAAATATAATACTGGAAACAATCCTACAAAATATGTTCTTGTGTAATATCACAAAGCTGGAGTGGGCAAACTCAAGATTTAAACCTAGATGGTATGATTCCAGAGCCTTCACTATTAATTTCTATATTCTACTGGTCTGTAGTATAGACAAGATATCCATGAGATAGTATGAGTGTGAATGAACTTACCCTTCAAATATTAAAGAAAACAAAAGCATAAAAATGAGTAACAACCAATAAAAGCACTTCTTTATATGATTTGTAACCTGCTCTAGCAGAAATAGTCGGGGGTCAGAGAGTGCTACAATTTGGCTGGGTGTAACTCTTGTAAAATCTCTTCATCATTGTTTGTCCTTCCTTTTTTAAATCGAAGTGATATGCAACTTAGCCTTCAATTTTTTCTCTGATTCTTTACTCAAATAAATAGATTTCTGAATACATATTTATACAAACAGGAAGTAATTCCCCTATAACTAGAGTAAATAAGTTTAAGCTCCCTGAAGATTCTGAATGCTATCCCCGTGGCTTATTTACCTAAAACATTGAGACAAGCTAGCAAAAATAACCATAAATAATAATAAAAAAAACTTTACCATTCATTACTGGATTTAAGTGATTGACCTAAAAATATCGTTTTTGTTCTTAAAATAATTTACTACGTATAAAACATAAGGTGTATTTATTACAAGTTGTCCTCGGTTTTCTCTGCTTCTTCCCACTCATTGAAGAAACTATAACTAAGGTGGGAGAGAAAATGCTCCTTAATAATTTATGCCTACAGAAAGATACAAACCTCTACATAACATATTTATGATACTAAAGCAATTATAAAAACAATAATAAAATCAGTTATAATTCTGGTGTATATATTGAAAGTGATTTTATGTAGTGTCTTCTATATTTTGAACTTCAGATAAAAATATGTTTTATGTAATTAAAATATTCCATTATGTTAAAAATTCCTTTATTAAACAATTTTATGTACCTAGCTAACAGGAATAAAAGAGTAAATAAAACCACATTGTTATGCTCCACAAGAGAATAAGATATCCTCTACGTTGAAGTAGTTCAGAAAGGCATTCCAAATGGTTGGTATTTGAGTTCAACCTTAGAGCACAGAGAATTTCAACTCGTGAAGAAAGTGGGGGAGATAATCTCAAATGAACATGAAGGTGAAGGTGGAGATGTGAATCCACGTTGGTTTGTTTTACACGGTGATGGGGACTTCACCAATTGAGCAAGTACACAGATCACTCAGACCTCATTACACAGATTGAAGTGGAAGTATTACACAAAGAGGATAGACTCTGTCACAGATCACATATCATGCAGGCAAGAATTTTTCAGAATAACACTTCTTTTATACTTAATATCCACTGCTTATCCTCTATATTCACATCTAAAGACCTATTATCCCAGCACTGTGTTCATTAAAAATAACATATTTGTTTTTCTTTTTGTTCTTTCTTCAGTATTTATGGATATATCTAGAATTTATTCTCTTTCTCCTAGAGAGTGAGGATTTTATTTATTTTGTATTTCTATTTGTATATAGATTGATTTCCCACTCCTCCCGGAAATGATAGGGACTAACATATTAGAAGATGAATTCAGTGTAAACACTAATCTCTCTCTGCACTTCCTCTGTTCTTCTCATTTGTCATCTTGATTGTCACAAGACTAGCTTTGCATAAACCAAGACCTAATTTAACTAAAAGTAATAATTTTAATAAGATGAGAGTTATTATGCAGCCATTATTTAAAAGCAATGTCATTAATTTAGCTATTGCTATGAAGTATTCTTTCACACTAGAAATGAAACTTCAAATATTCCCAATTCTTTGTACTTAATGAAGCATAGGGGTTTTACCATTTCCTTAGAAAAATTAAGCAATATCATATAGCAAATTTATAGTTTGAAAAAATTGATACATCAAAGTTTTGTTAATGGCTGTATATTTATCTCAGGAAAGACAGTTGGAAAGTTAATTATAACATGCAAATTAGTTTCCATTGGGCTGCATATTATTATTATATATTAATGTATAGCATCTGAAGTTACAACCTGTGCTTGGCCTTTCACCAAGTAGGCAAGTGACAGAGGCTTTTGTCCTAGGTTTGTTTTCTCTTTGCAAATTATATTTTGTATTATTTTATTTAAACCCCTCTAATGCTCTTCTTATCTAAAGTTTGTTAGAAAAAGGCTTTCTAGGCCCTAGACTTTTGCTTTTTTCTCTTATCTTTTTCATTACTATAGTTTCTTAAATTGATCAATATGTACAATAGTATCATTAAATAGAAGATAACTGAAACTAGGAAATAAATTATTCCCAAAGAGTTTAATGATAGGAAATGTATAATGGTTTTGTTTACAATTATTAAATTTTTATAATCCATTAGCATTTACCACAAGTTAATTTGCTATTATGAAAAAGGAATATTACCTGCAATTTAATGGAATTTAGATTTCTTCAATTCTGTTTTATTTTCTCATTAGAACCAGCGCTCATTGATTTCATCATTGTTTAAAACATCCCGTTATTTCATACACCCTGCACTGTATTCTTTGTAATTGGTACTAGGAAATCACTGAATAACATTGTTTGCATAATACAATCTTTCTCTCTGAATTCACTGTGTATATGAATTGTCAACTTTCATAGTTTGACAGTAGATTCCTATTTGGGTTATGAGAAAATGGTACAAATGCTTTCTTTTTAAGAAAAGCTCTGAATATTCCTTCACATTTTGTATACTTCATGCCTGTCTTATTGGTAGCTTTAACATTTTGTAGCCCTTTCTTTATCCATAACCATTCTCCTTCCACGTATATTTGTCATATTATTCAGTTTTTCAGGATTTTCCATGAAATATAAGGTTTTTTTTAAATGTTTTTATAAAGATATTCAAGCATGTTAAATATAAAGAATACCCTTGCATTTAATACCTACTTTTATATTAGATATAAAAAGTACTCTTGTATCTAGCACCTAGATGTACTGACCCTTAATTTTTTTTCAAATTTTCATTAAAATATCTAAAAACCAGTAAAATATAAATATGTAATATCACCTATGTACTACACTATTACCATTCTTATACTTCTATGTAATAGTTATTCAGACATCACTATTATTCTGAACATTTTTAAATTTTTGAATAGTTTTTATTTTATTACATATATATGTATCCACAAAAAATAGCTCACTATGTTCATTAATAGTACATCTTTTATGACTTATTTTATTCACTCTATATTTTTGAAATTTATCTACATTGATACATGTTTCTTTCATTCACTTATTTTAGTTGACTTATCATATTCCAGTGAGTGAATAAACCAAAAATGTATTTGTTGTGTAGAGATTCATCCTTTTTTTTTTTGGCAGTATTTCCAAAATGCTGCAAATAGTACATGTTTCTTTTTACAAATGAAAATTAAATAATTGTAATGACTGAGCTCTACACCCTGAAATGCTGTATTAATTGTAATGTCATGGAAGATTGGTATTTTTACAACTTAGCCAACTGATTCTAATATCATTCCAGGATTGAAAATTACTGCTTTAGATTCTTAGGAATAATACAGCTGGACTATAGGGTATGTACATCTTCAACTCACTTGTATACAAATTGAATTATACCATTTTATAATCTCATCAGAAGTGTATAAAAATTTCTAGCACTAACAATTAGAATTTTCAACGTTTTAAATTTTGCCAAAATAATACCACTTTAGTGTATTAACCCGAATCAGTATGATTATTTGTATGATCATATTTATTACACAGTAAACAGGAGTTTTGTCTTTTGCTCATTTTTTCTGTTTACACTTTTTTCTTTATTCTCTAAAGTTTTTGTTTTGTTTGTTTTGATTTTGTTTGTTTGTTTTTGTGAATAGTAGAAATAATTTTTCTGGTCTGAATCTTATTCCTTTACCAGTTTATGTTACATATATGTTTTTTCAATTTTGTGGTTTGTTTGTTTTTTATTTCATTTTAGGATCCTTTTATTAAAATAAGTTTTATTTTTACAAACGTTTCACTATATAAAGCTTTCTTTAATATATGTTTTTTTTCCTTTATAATTTACACATAACCACTTGTCTCAACATCATTAATTTTTTAGTTCAGTCTTTCTCAACTCCTAATATTCTCATGAATTAGTTTCTTATTCTATGACATATATTTTCTTAATTATTGTATTCTTACAATCTATCTTATTTCTGAAATAATCATCTCTTACTCTTTTTTTTTGTCAAATTTTTCTTAGCCATTTTTAAAATCTTATATACCTCTGAAGATAAAATCATAAGCTATCCCAGCATCACGTTTTGTTTTTTTTCAGTCACTCTTACAAGTATGTAGTGATGTCTCGTTGTTTTAACCTAAATTTCTCTAAAAATGTGTGATATAGACCATCATTTCATATTATTTGTTATCTATACATCTTCCTAGGAGAGGTGTTTGTTCAGATCTTTTATTCTTACATTTAATTGGTAGGGTGTGTTCTTATTTTTGACTCATAAGTATTCTTACCATGTGTAAGATACAAATTCTTTAACAGATGTGTGTTTTGCAAATATGTTCTCCCAGTCTGTGACTTGAAGTTTCTTTCCCTTAAAATAATCTCTCATGAAACATATTGTTTGAATTTTAATAAATCAAATTTAATAAAGTAATTTTAGTAAACTTCAAATTATCATTTGCTTGAATCATACATTTTTGAATTGTATCTAAAAACACACATATAAACCCAAGGTCACAAAGATTTTCTAATATGTTCTCTTTCAGAAGTTTTATAGTTGTGCATTTTATTTTAATTTAAAGGTTTACGTATGTATGTATGTATGTATGTATGTATGTATGTATGTATGTATGTATTTAAGAGAAGGTAAGAGAGAGAGAGAAAGGGGAAGGCCCAGCACAGTCTTAATAGTTGTACATCAGTAGTTGCACGGCATTAGTTGTGACATAGTTTAATTTCACACAGGTGGATATGGGGCTGCATAGAGCAGAATAGAACCAGGGGTTTTCCACATCCACATGTGAAGCAAGAACCTGTGATGCCCTCCAAGTGGTTACAAGTTGCCCCACAGTTCAGCGTATGGGTTTGCACAGGCCACCACTGGGATTTAATCCCTAGAACTTGTGATTGCAAGGCAAGCACTCAATCTCTGAGCTATCCCGGCATCCTTTAGGTGTGCATTTTACATTTAGATGTCTTATTTGTTTTAACTTAATTTCTATATGAGTTGCAAGGCCTGTGTCTAGGTTTGTTTATTTATTTATTTTATTGTTCTTTTATTTTGTATATGGACATCTGATTTTTTATACAATGCCTGACAATTAAGTTTAAGAACTTGTCACCATACATTTATGTTGGCAGCACTCTGCACACGACTTGGTAAGGTTTCGTAACCTTGGTATATTAGTATCTCACAACTCTGTTTGTGTTGATGTATGCCAGTACCCTGGTGAGTTGCCTGTGTTTGTGTGCCATCATGAGAATGTTGGAACTTGAATTAGAGCAAAGAGCAAACATTAAATTTCTCATTAAGTTTGGCAAGAGTGGAAATGAAATCAGGGACGTGTTAGTCCAAGTTTATGAGGATAATGCCACAAAGAACAAGGCAGTGCACAAGTAGATTAAACCTTTTTCTGAGAGTAGAGAATGCCTCATTGATGAACAGAGGTCAGGATAGCTAGAAACAAGCAGAACTGAGGAAAACATTGCAAACATTTGTCAAATTGTGCATCGAAATTGTCAGCTATGAGAAGCATAGCTGACACATGAACATCAATAGAGAAACAGGAAAATCTTCACTGAAAACCTTGGCATGCGAAAGGTGTTTGCAAAAATGTTTCTGAAGGAGCTAACTGATGAACAAAAGCAAAGGAGAGTACAAGTTTGCCAGGACCTTTTGGAGAGGGAAGACAATGTTTTGGGCTGTGTTATCACTGGTAATAAAACACGCGCATACTCATACAACCCTGAAACAAAGTGTCCAAGTGCACAATGGAAGTCAGTCAGTTCTCCATGACCAGAAAATTCTGTCCAAATCAAGAGTAAAAACAATGTTGCTAACTTTTTTTTAGTGTCAGAGGGATTACTAGTGATTAATTTGTACCAACTGAACAAACCATCAATTATGTTGACAATTAGGAAGTTCTGAAGCTGCTGCATGAAAATGTTAGACGAAAACGACCTAAACTTTTCACCTACAACTCACAGCTTTTATGTCACTACAATGCACCAGCTCACACAACATTATCAGTGAGGGAGGTTTTAGCCAGTAAACACATAACTGTATTGGTATAGCAATGATTGATCTGGCCTCCATGACTTTTATCTTCACCTAAACATATAGAAAATATTGAAAGGAAGACATTTTTATGACATTCAGAACATTAAGGGTAATATAATGATGACTCCAATGGCCATTCCAGAAGTAGAGTTCCAAAATTGCTTTGAAGGGTGGACTGAGTGCTGGCGTCAGTGCATAGCTTCCCAAGGGGAGTACTTCGAAGGTGACTGTAGTGATATTCAGCAATTAGATATATAGCACTTTTTCTAGGATGAGTTCACAAAATTAATTGTCATATATTTTATTTTATAGGTGCTATGTTATATGTATTGTTTTTTAAAATTCAAATGCTAATTAATTGTTTTTTCAAAAGCAATGGACTTTAGATAGAGACATGCATACTGAGATAATACACTAAAAATATATTTGTTAGTTTAAGAAATGTATTTATATATTTTCTGTGACTACACAGAGACTATCCTGTCATCTGAAAATAAGAACAATTTTATTTTTTTCTCATCTTCTTACATTTTATATATATTTGTTCTTAATACACTAGGCTAGGTAGTACTTCTAGTACCATATTAAATAGGAGTAAGGAGAAAGGCTTCCTTGCCTTGTTTCTAATCTTAGAGAAAAAACTTTTAATTTTCAAGCTTTTGTAGATATTCTTCATCAAGTTAAGGAAGTTTGTACCTCTTCCTAGTTTGCTGAGAGGTGTTTTTTTTTTTTGTTGTTGTTGTTGTTGTTGTTTTGGTATCATGAATGAGTTTTGCATTTCGTCGAAAAAATTTTCTCAGTTGATATGAACATATGATAATTTTTTTTTATTCTATTGATGTTGTGGATTAGATTGACTAATATTCAAATGTGAAGTAGCCTTACATACCTGTAATAAATCTCACTTGGATATACTCTATAATTATTTTAACACATTACTGCATTCAACTTTTTAATATTTCTCTGATGACTTGTGCATTAATATTCATGAGAGATGTTGATCTGTTTCTTATATATGAGGGCTGTCCAGAAAGTATCCATCCATATAATCATTTTCATTATATTGAAAATGGCTGGATTTTTTCCGGAAAACCATCATGTGTCTGAATGCACTTTTGGTATTTAGGTAATTCTGGCCTCATAAAATGGATTAGAAAGTATTTCCTCTACTTCTACTACGTGAAAGAAATTTTGGAAGAAATATTGGAGAACTGACCCTCTTTCTTTCTTAAGTGTTTGATAGAAATCAGCAATGAAACTAATTGAGTTTAGTGGGGTTTTTTTTAATATTATTAATTATTAATTCAATTTATTTAAACGATATAGTCTTATTCACATTATTTATTTCTTCTGTGACTTTTTGTTGTTTGTGTCTTTCAAGAAATTAATACATTTCCCCTACATTATTAAATGTGTGGACACAGTGGTTTAAAATATTCCTCTGTTATCTTTTTATTGTTGATTGGATCAGTAATTATTACCTTTCTTATATTCTTGACACTGGTAATTTGTATCCACTCTTTTTCTTGATTAGGTTGGCTATGGGTTTATCACATTTACTGATCTTTTAAAAGAATGAGCTTTTGATTTCATTAATTTTTTTCCTGTTGTTTTTCTGTTTTTATTTTATTGATTTCTGGTTTAACTTTTATTAATTATTTTTATATTTTTCTACTGTTTAGCTTAATTAATTTTCTTTTATAACTTTCTAAATGGAAGCTGAGCTTATTTACTATAGGTTTTATTTTTCTCTACCATGCACTTAATGTTATACATTTTCTATTAAACCCTACCTTCACTGTCTCTGACACATTTAGTTCAAAATATATTTACTTGTAATTTTTCTTGAGAATTTTTGATCCATAGGATACTTAGAAATATGTTGTTTGGAGATTTTTTTATATATCCCTTTATTTATAGTTTCTAGTTAAATTCCTTTGTGTTCTAAGAATATGTTCTTTATATGAGTTCTATTATTTTAAATTTATCAAAGCATGTGTTACATAAAAAATTATAAAATTCATCTGTACACAAGATATTGTATTGGTAATCGTTTTCCAAAGACTCAAACCTGTGATATGTTGTGATTAAAAATTTACATTAAAAGGGGTTCGGGAGCTGAAAACTCACCAGCCAGCTAACAGTGAAAATCATATCACTGTTAGTACGTGGAGTATCAGTAGCCTCTGGTATGATGTAGCTGTGCAGTTATTAAAATTTTCATAGGTAATGAATTAGAATGGTATGCTTTTGGAAGGGATGCATTTGAGGGTTCCATATCTCAGACATTTGAGAGATATGGAAAATGTAATAATTATAAGAACTATGTAATTACATGTCAAATGCTCAGGGCTATTGAAGAGAGAGACAAAGAAAGGCTGAAAGTAATTAATCATCAATTTGAGGCATATTGTGAAAACCAAAAGACCTCACTGGAAGCATATAACAAAACTTTCACTTCTCATGGCTGAAAGGTAGAAAATAGAAAGCGAAGTGCTCTGGCATAGAACTTAACCAAAGAGTCACAGAGCCTCAGAGAAGATTAAGTTCTCAACCTAGACAAGGGTACACCACTAAATTCAAAATTGGGAAGGGGTAAGGTGGTGACATGTGGAATAGTAACATCTGGATTGATGTTCTTGGAAGTCTTAAATGACCTGATGTCTCTGAACTCTATGATCCTACCTAAAGGGCCACTCTTTTGTGTTAAGTGGGGGAATGCCCTTTGCTTGAAGCTAATACAGAGAGTTTTCTTAAAAGACAACACGTGCTTCCTTCCTCCCTTTTTCCTCTTCTTATTCATATAACCAATAACAGAGTCCAGCTAGAGAAGTGGTGGGAATGGGCCTGCTATAGAAAGAAAGGATTTACAACCCAAAGGAGCTGCAGAACCTAGCCAATACATACCAGTAGGAGCCAGAAGAGTATGCATAAAACTGAATCCTGTGGCTGTTGGATCAACGGGATTGAAATATAAGGTTGAATGTGGAAAAGCCTGTCATTGTGTCAGCATTGTGCTATGATACAGAATTTTACACCTTGGCAATGACTAGTGTGGCTCTGAATTGCTCTTAGAAGCAATAGGCCCAGACTAAGTGAGTTGGAAATGCCAAAACGGTGTGAAATATGGTGGAGGAAGCAATAAAAATCTTTGAGAAGTGGGCATGCTAAAATGGATACACAATGTCTCATGAGAAGGCCTGAAAAATACTTTATTTACTAAAATGATAAGAAATGCACTCATGAAAGGGACATCAGAATCACTGAGAAGCTTAGTAGTGCATCATCTGCAATCCAGGGCTAATGATGAGAAACGCTATGGAGAACTTCCTTCTGTGATTGCAATGGAAATGACAGGATCTCAAAATTAGAGAGGCCAGGTGGCAGCATTTAGTGATCACAAGTAAGGTGGATGTAATTATACAACAAGTGACAAGGCCAGAATTATATCCAGATGGCCATGACCCAAAGATAGTTATGGAGATGTTAACAGAGCAAGGTTTTTCTGGGAAAAACCAGATGGGCTATCAACAAGTATATTGATCAATGTGTAAAATCAAAGGAAAGCAAGGATAGATGATTATGAAACTGAGAGCAACCCCTTCAACGAAGAGACATGATCTTTCGTCCAGTTTCTGGGCTCAGTTTTCTGACCTGGAACACTTTGAAAAATAAGAGTGTCAACAACAACAACAACAACAAAAAAAATGCAGTTGTAGGTAAAAGAGACTTTATGTAATAAGAGTATTGCAGTAAGGGTAAGAGCATTATAGCCTTGGGGAGACAGGAGTTTTTATAATAGGGAGAACACTCCAAACATAAGATTCCAAAGTTTAGGCAGATTTCTTTCATAGGAAGATGTAAATAAGGCTAGAAGAAACTACGTGGCGGGGAGTAGGATGAGTGGGGGACATAGTCAGACAGTCGATGATTGTCTCTGAGATTAGTGACAAATAGATCTGATGGCGGAGAGGGGATCCATGTTCCAATGCTGAGTTAGACTTAGGAGTGAATGGAAGTTCAGGGCTTTATAGAGAAAAGAGAATTTGCTCAACTTAACAGGCATTTTTTGTTCTGATTGATTAACAAGGACAAACAATTCAGCAGTCAATTATGATATAAAGAATGGAAAGTTTGGGGAAGCTGGGATGGCTCAGCAGGTTAAGCGCTCGCTTTGCAGCCCCGGAGACTAGGGATTGAATCCCTGTTCTGGCCCAGGCGAACCCATATGCTGAACAGGGGTGTGCCCCCAGTTCAGTTCTTGCCGGGGCCTATGCAGGAGCTCCCAGCCCAGTTCCTGCCCTGCGCAGCCCTGCACCCACCTGTGGAGTGAAACTATATGGAAAACTAATGCTGTCTACTATGGAGACTGCTCTGGGTCCTCTCCCTTCTCTCTCTCTCTCTCTCTCTCTGTCTCTCTGTCTGCCAAAAACCAATAAAAATAAATCTTCAAAAAAAAAAAAGAATGGAAAGTTAGAGGATCTGTGTCTGACCATATTATAGATAAGCATGGAACTTATCCAGGAGCTTTATCTCAGGCATATGGAGAAAGTGGATTATTTAAAGTAACTAATTTTCCTGAACACAAAGAGTGGGGTATTTCTTTAACCATCACCATGGGCTCTGTAATGTTCAATGTTGTCAAGAGAAAGAAACAGGCAGGGAAAGCCGGGATGGCTCAGCGGGTTAAGCGCTCACTTTGAAACCCCAAGGACTGAGGATCGAATTCCGGCTCTGGCCCAGGAGGACCCACATGCTGAACTGGGGTGTGCTTCCTGAATGTGGTGAGGCCCCCCATTCAGTTAAAATAAACAAACAAACAAACAGGTGATGCTATAGTAAGTGAATATGGTAATATCTCCTGAAAGGAACTATTTTATTCATTCAGATAGCTATTAATATATACAATGAGGCCTTGAGACATGTGTAGTTCACAGTGGGTTTATATGGTTCATAGAAACATGAAATCAAATAGTTATTATCCCAATCCTTAAATTTACAATTTAATTGGACATACTTGTTAGCAAAACTCCCACATCTATTCTTTGCCCTTGGAATAAAAATTGTAGTTGGGAAACATCATGCAGAGATACATCATAAACTGTCCTCACACCAAAGCAAAGAGTAATTTAAAAACAATGATTTCATTCTGGGGTTAGTGGCAGGAATTAGTACTTCTCTCAATGATCTAGATATGCCTGCCTGGTGATACTCGTTATATCCTCATTTTGCTCACTAGTACAATCCATGTAAATACTGGATGGATGCTAGAGAAAAGCGGTGCACCTCTGTAAATAAACTTAATTAATAGCTCAAATTGTAGCTAGCTGCTGTGCCAACTGAGATGTCAGTCATTTGCTGGAACAGATTAATATAGCCTCAGGTGCATGATATGTGTAACTAATCTTGTTAATTTCTGTCCTAATCTGAAAGAAGAAATAAAATTGTTCACATTCAATTAGGATGAATAACTACATACATGTATGGTTTTGTTCATGGTCTATCGTAACATTCTCACTCACTATTATAATATAGTCCAAAAAAACTTGAATTTGGGCTATTGGGACATTGTTCTCTATTTTGATGACATTCTATTAATCAGACCATATAAGCAAGAAGTGGTTAAGTAAATTGAAAGACTTGGTAAGATATATAAATTCCAAAAGGTGAGAAATAAATTCCATAAATATTCAAGGACCTACTGCATCAATGAAGTTCTAAAGTGTCCTTTAAAATAAAGAAGCCAGGATGGCTCAGTGGATTAAGAACTCGCTTTGTAGTCCCGGGAAGCGAGGATCGAATCCGGGCCCTGGCCCAGGTGAACCTACATACTGAACTGAGGTGTGCTTCCCATGCGGGAGGCCCCCAGTTTGGTTCTCACCCCCTGGTTTGATCCCTGGATCGAGGGGGTATGCTTCCCATGCTGGAGGCCCTCAGACCAGCTCCCACCATGCGGGGCCCCCTCCCACCTGTGTGAAATGAAACCATGTCGAAAAGTGATGATGTACAACTATGGAGACCGCTCCGGGCCATCTCCATTCTCTCTGTATCTCTCTCTCTCTGTCTCTGTCTGTCTTTATCAAAAACAATAAAATGAATCTTAAAAATGAAATAAAATAAAGAACAAATAATTGAAACATACCTGTGTTTGAGAAAAGAAAGCACAAAGATGAGAAAGCTTCTTTGAATTCTGGTTGTGACTCAGGTTCCATGCTTGTGACTACATCTCTGAGTGACATAGAAGTATTTCAGATTTGATTGGCATCTTGTGGATCTAGTCTGTGGTGAAAGCAACTCTGTATTTTGGCCTATGATATGATAGGTATCAATGGTAGAAAATTGACAATGTAGAATCTGTGGTAAGCTCCAGGAGGAGAGCCACAAACTTGATTCTTGGCAAGGAGGAGAAAGACCATACCATCTGCAGCAGAGAATTAGCTACAATACCATTAGGTCCTTATACATATGGAGTACTTATTTAGAGGACATGAAGTGATGATGTGGTAAGAACCTACCGTGTCTTAAGTTCTGGAAGAACTAGAAATAATCCACTTTAAGATAGATACCGTATATTATGCCCCAAATTAGGCATGATCAGGACCAAGGGACAGACATGAACAGGGTCAAGTGGCACACTTAAGCCTAAAGAGCAGCTGGTCCATACTTTTATGATCTGTACTATATGTATCATATCTGTACTAGTGCCTCTTCCTTAGGTCATACCTATGGCCATATGAGGACACCCGCTGTGGTCAGCTATTAGAGTTAAAATGTAAAGCTTCATTCATCAATAATTCAGCTGAGTACGTGAGTGCAAGCTAAAAGTGGACTCTGGCTGTAGTACCTCCAAGGGTGGTCTAAAAAGACATAAGGAACAAAAATCTTTCCATTGAGTCATCTACTTTCTTTGGAAAGAGAAGCAGGTATAAATTTTCTGGACAGGAGCAAGTGGCCTAGCTGTTTAGTCACATATATGTCAAGAGAAAATTTAGGATTTGGGTATAAGAAAATATGAACAAATATGTGGATAACTGATGGGAAAGACTACAAATATGAAGATTTTTGTATGGCACACTAATGACAACAGGAACAGTCATAGTGAAAGAGGTACTAAACAACTAATTAGAGAAAATGACTCTTCCATTTGACATCAGCCAGTATCTATAATTGCTGTTACTCCCTACTGGTCCTCCACCAATACTAGCATAATGGGACATGAATGTAGTAATCATGTGAGAAGGATCACGGTTATACATGAGCCTGCATTGCTGCTGTCAAATTCCCAAAATACAATACTGGTAACAGAGACTAATGTTGAGTCCTATGTAGGAAACCATCTCTTGAGGACACCCACTAACCATATGGTGGTACTTTATTAACTTTCTTCATGGAAGGGGCAGTTATCTATTTTAACTTGGATATTGTATATATTGTGCATGTTGTCTTTTCTCCATTCCCACGAAGACCCTGGCAGCACCACTATCCAAAGGCCTACAGAATCTTTAACCCGGTGACATAGGATACCACATAACACTGCATTGCAACAAGGAACTAATATTATAGCCCCAAAGGGGTACTTGATGGTAAGACTCAGCAGTCTAGTTATATTCTGTCCAGATAAAGTATTAGCACAACATTTAAAAAATATAGCCTGCTTAGAGCAGATACCTATAAGGATAAGGAGTTATTATCCATAATATTATTACCCTAGCTCAATGACCCTTATGTGGTACTGTACTGTAATAGGTAGTAAACAACAGAAGTTCAAAGATCCTGGTTCCCAAGAGGAAAAGCTACAAATGCCACCTTGTCACTTCAAATTCTTTATGCATTGAAACCACTGGGCACGGAAAGGAATCACATTCTGGCAAAGATATTATTGACTCTGCTCTTCATTAGAATATAGAATGGGATTGTATAATGTGAGTCAGGGAACAATATATTTGCTAAATACTGGGCATTTTGGGATAAATCTCGACCCAATCTTGATAGCACATGGACAAGTGCTGTGACTGTGACACAGGAAGCACAAGATCATTAAGGCTGAGGAAATTAAGAAACTGGAAGTCAATTTGCCTAAAAAATAGTTATCATGAATGCTTAAGTCACTAGGAATTATGGAAGAAGTAGTGCCCTTGAAAGAAAATAAAAAATTTTCAAGACCTGAGCTAGTGACTTGGATATTAGTTCATGACCAAAACAAGCAGGAGTGTTGATGTCTAAGTTTGATGTCATAAGTTTTCAGAGAACTAAAATGAAGATTTAGGAAATAGTGAAGAAATGATACATTAGAAGCAGCAAAGAGGAGTAACAAAGACCCTGTACTTCAAGATAGGTTACTAAGAGAAAACTGTGCTTGAGAAAGTTGGAGGAAAACAGTGTCATAGGGAGAGAGCCACAATTTATTCAGAGAAAGAAGGTAAAAGGGGTCCCCCAGAGAACAGGCTAAAATAGAAAATTTTGATGATTCCATATCTTGTGTTTCAGAGTGGAAGTGTTGAAAGATGCAAAAGTGTTGGAGAAAAGTTTATCAGATAAAGAGATGTATACAACTGTTTAAATAAGACTTCGGGAGGGATACCAGGACAGCTCAGCAATTGAGCACTTGCCTGCCAATCACAAGGTCTGGGGTTGGATTCTCAGTCCCTGCCTGTAGAAACTCCATATGCTGAACTGCAAGGCAACTGGTAACTGCTGAGATGGCTTAGCTGCAAAGGTTCTTGCCTCCATGCAAGAGGACTGTTGTTTGACTTCCCACCCTGTGTGGCACAACATCCACCTGTGTGGAATGAAACCATATCACTACTAATGATACAACTATGGTGACTGCTCTGGGCCCTCACCCCTTCTCTCTCTCTCCTTCTCTAAAACAATAAATTAATCTATAAAGAGAGAGGAAGAGAGAGATGTATGTGATAGCCTTGAAATTTTGGACTTGATAGTGACTGAAATAAATAGGACTGAGATAATAGGTTCACCTTGATGGCTACCTCCTCAAGGGGGAGTAGATAATAACTTTGAGTATAGCTTCTTCTTGTGAATTCTACTCTGGTAGATTGTGGTCATAGAAAGGGAATATGTGAGTGGCAGGGCTTTTCCAGGAGAATCTGAAGTTTTCTTGGCCTCTTCCTCTGTATTCCTGCCAATGATGGCCCTGACTTGAGAGAATGGGCATAATGCCAGGATTGTGCAGTGTTCTGTACATCCCCTGTACATTCCTGCCGATAAGTATCATCATTATCATCATCTTGGTAGTAAGAAGCCACAGCAGGAAGGTTAACATCAACACATTAAAAGAGAAAATCCATGAAATCATCTCATGGAAGAAAAATAATTCATGATATATATTTTTAAGTGTGCTTAGTATGCTAGAAATAGAAGAAAAATTTTCTGATCCTGATATAGGATCAAAACCTGAGTAATATTCTTAAAGGTGGTGCCTTTGAAGCATTCTATTAAGGAATCAGGATGGTTGCATAAATGAATGTTACTATCACTTCTACTTACCATAACAGTGAAGCTGCTAGTAAGGGAAGTATGGCAAGAGAAGCAAACAAACAAATGAAAATCCATGAGCAGAAATAAACAAAAATATAATATTTTTTATAATTTACAAAATCATACATATTTGAAACTATATAATATGCATGGAAATTTAAAAAATCCATCCATCAAATTAAGGATTATGAGTTACCACAAGAGAGAGAGAAGATAATGACATTGGGGGTGGTAACACAGGTAGTTTCAAAATTATTTGCAATATTTTATTACTAAAATTAAAAACATATCTAAAGCAAATACTGAAAACTGTTACAATTTGAGTAAACTACGTGGTGGATATGTAAGTGAATGCGTATTAGATTAATTATTATACCATCACACCTTGGTACTCAACTACTTTGAAACTCATTGAATTTGGTACTAGATGCATTTTGACATGAAACATTTTCCCCAGTACTCATCATTTGTTTGGCACTCATTGCACCTCTCAGAACCAATTAATGACAAGAACCAAGGTACTGCTGCATGTTCCTATGGGAAAAATTTGTTTGGTACTTATCATTTTTGGTACTTGTTATGCCTCCTAGAACCAATTAATAATGAGTACCAAAGTACCACTGTAATTTCATTTTGAAATAGTTCTTAATTAAAAAAAATGTGTTACCTACCTATCATTTCTATCTATCTATCTATCTATCTATCTATCTATCTATCTATCTATCTATCTATCTATCTATCTACCTACCTACCTATCTACCTACCTCATTAGTCTATTGCATTTATCATTTATTTCTGAATAGAACACTGTCTAGCCCAGTGTAAATAGCATCCATTATCAGTCTCTGGTGGTCTTTAATATTCAGAGTAGTTGTCACTTTCTAGAACTCTACGCTGCTCCACTATTCTGAGTAAAGTTCTTCTACGTTGCACTGTTATCAACCAGAGCTCATATTGTTCATGGCATATAATATCATGCTGGATTATAGTATTCTTGTTACTTGTGTATATCTCACCAAGTGAATTATAATTTTTTTGAGGAAAGAACTGCATCCTTTATCTTTCTGTATCTAACTGCTGGGTACATAGTAGCATATATTAGGAAATAACTGGCTTTTGAATGACTAGAGATTTATTTAAAGTTAGGAAGCCATTTCCACTAGAAGCCAAAATCTATCAATGGCAATAATATTAAGAAATAAGAAGAATTCTACCTTTGTCTTTCTTATAATCTTAACACAAAATTTTGTACATACAATGTCTTTAAAAGGAGGGGGGGGCAACTCTTATTTTCTCAAGCTATTCATTGTAAAGAGTTAATTTTCTTGCTGAGATCATTTAGCTTTGTGATAATGGTCAAAACTTTTCGGATTTCCTGTAGCTATTATTATGTTTGAAGAATCATTTCAAATGTACAGATTCATTCATCTGCAACTGTTAGTATAGCAGAAAGCTGAACATTTTAATATAATTAATTTCCCATGTGATACACTAAGTAGCAGCCTGCAATGAAATACATGTTTTCATAATGTTGCTCTTCCTAAACTAATATTTTATTTATATTAAAATGTTCACAATATTCCTCAAAATCAGTTTAAGTTGTTCCACATTTCTCCTACAAGAAAAAAATCCAGTGACTTAATGAATAATTAGTGAATGTAATTGTTTTAATAGAATAAAGACACTTTTTGTACTTATTTAAAACTCAAAATGTATAATATACTCTTTCTCCATTTATGACTCATAGAATACCCGAGATGGAATTTATGGCATAGGATTTAAGAAGTTTAAAGTCAATGACCTGGGTCCAAGGTTCATCTGCCAGTTACCAACCTCAGTGTGGCTTTTAACAGGCTATTTATTGTATCTTGTGAATTTCCTAGAACCCATTTTGACAAAACCATATTTTTTATGGTTTTCTAGTACAGACCAGTGATGTTATCATTGCCCCATGAAGCTTAAAAAGTACACTGAAGTGCATTGTACCTACCCATATCTGATCATCATTTCATACTTTATGAAGGTTATCCTTTAAATATGTATGAGATTATTAGTGCCACAGGTCAAAGGCCTCAGGGACAATACATGCAGTGGGTACTAATTTGGTTCCTGCTGTTGATGTCGATAATATAAATGCAAAAAACAAAAACAAACAAACAAACCCTGGTGAAACATAATAAAAATACCTGTTGTAATCTATTAGAGATGTATAACAATATTAAACTAAAGGGCAAACAATTTTTTTCATTTTTATTGAGACCAAATAATACCCTAGTGATTTAACTCAATATCTAATATGAATAGGTACTCATGTAGATAAAATATTCATTCTATCTGTTTGTCTACTCATAGTATACAAGATGGATTATTAGTTAATAACTAGAGGTCAAAAACTTCCTTTGGGAGACTTGGTTGGTATGAAAAAATTACCTATTATTAAAGCATTACCATTCATATACAGAATTTTGGTACCAATATATATTATGTTTTTTAGTAATCATAGTAGGTTCAACAGACCATTGCTTTGACAGACTCCCTTTTTTAACCAAATGCACATATTTACAAGAAAATCAACAGACCATTGCTTTGACAGACTCCCCTTTTTAACCAAATGCACATATTTACAAGAAAATTGGCTGAGTTTAAATGGAATTGTAAATTAACTATATCATAGGGGCCAATAGTGGGACAAAACTAATTGTCTATTTCTCATTAGTACTAATCAAGTGAATTGTCTAGTTTTAGGTCACCAATCACCAAATTATTGCCTTAGGAAGTATTTTCTTACCCTCTATGTTCCTTTCAAATGTTGCCTACATAAAACCAAATATTGACAATTGGGAAGCTTTTTTAATATGATTAAAACTGTCTACATAATATAAATTACTTAAGAATTTTCAAATGAAATGTTTGATATTTTTGATAATTGGTTACATGTAAAATAAAAGATAATTTAATACCTTTAAGTATTACAAAGTGAAAAATTCTTGGTTTCAGAGTACTGATTTGTAATTTTTAATTACTGCTATTTTTTTCTGGCATCCATTCACTAAACAAATTTATAAATACAACATTTAAACATTTAATGATTATTCAAATAAAGTAGATTATTTTGTCATCTTCAAACTGTTTATCAAGGTCTGCATACCTATACACATATAATAATAAGACAAGCTTTTTAAATAACTGAATAAGGCAAAACTTACTTTAGTTTCTGTGAAATCCATAATAGAATATATTTTTCAGAAATACAAAATGAAGTGGGTAGTTGAAAGCACATAAATAAATATAAGGATGCTCTCTCTTATAAAAATTTGGTCTCAGAATATTTCTAATAACTCTGGAAAAAATTAAAATGAATGGAAGAAAGGAGAAAGCAAAATGTTTCTCATGATCATGAAGAGAAGGAAAGCTGGTCTACCAGAAAGGGGTGGTAGGAGTGCTAGGTAGCATAGTCATGGCGTGAGGAGACAAAAGCCAAAGAGAAAAGCTGGAGTAAAGGAAAAAGGAAAAGAAATGGAAGGATCTCAAGTCAAATGTATGAGACAGTAGAAAGAAATTCAGAAAACTAAAGGCAATCTGATCCTACAGTAAAGGAGACACAAAAGACAGCCAACACAGAGAAATTCTTCGATTTTATATGGAGAATGTTTTTTAGGAAAATTCCTTTTTTAGAGGATAAAATAAAGTTTAACATAGGAAAACTTTAAAGGAAATAATACTTAATTTTTTCTACAAATATTGCATGCCTACTCTGAGCATTATGGAAGACTTTGGATATAGATGCATTTGAATAAGGAACAACCAATTATAAAGGGTAGTTGCTTCATGAAAGTGTGCAATATATAGTGTGATTGCCTAGGAGAAAGAGAATCTAAGTTTGCTAAGAAGTAATAGAATTTATTCTGAGACTGGAAAGTTAAATAAACATTTACAAAATAGGCTGTGACTAATCTGCTCAAAGAGAACAGATTATGAGATATTCTATGGACTTTCATGAATTCTATTAGTGCAGTGCTATAGAATGCAATAATGATATTGGTGAATGGAGACACAAGAAAGTACCCTATAACAAGACTCTTATGTGCCTGTGAAGTTCTAGATTTTATGCTGGATCTGAAGTGAAGCAGATGAGTAATTTTGAGTCAGAGAGTGACAAAATCAAATTTGCTATAAAAAGATGACTGGATGAAAGTATGAAGGAAGAATGAGGTATGGAAATATTAAATGCAGGAACATTATTTAAAAGATAATTGAAACATTACAGGTAAGAAATTATAAAATCTATAACTGGGGCAATGGTAATGGACTAGAAAAAGAAGAGATACATATTTAAAACACAAATTTAATAGGATTGAGTGATTCTGACTTTTCTATTCTTATGGGTTTCTAGTGAATCCAAGACCCCTTTGTCCTCATGACATCCAAGCTGCATTGGCCAATTATTCTTGTCCTCCACCTAATTATTCTTATCTTCTATGTGAATTATAATGTAAAAAAAAAATTGAAAACTGCCAATCTGTTTTATTAATGCTTTCTTAAAAGATTTTTAATAAAAAGTTATAGTTTCTTAAAGATCAATTTTCCATTAAAAAGAAAGTTCTTTTTTTATTATTATTACAATGGGGACAGCATTATTTCATTGTTATAGGTTTCTCTTATCTCTGGGCAAGGCACAAGAAACAGATATCAATCTACCACCTCCTCCCTCCTAAACTTTAAAAAAAACTGTTTCAAGTTAATGATGCCCTGCAATGTCATGGACACCTAATGATGAACCCAATACTATTTATTTTTTATTTATTTTTTATTTATTTATTGACAGAGAGAGAGAGAAATACAGAGACAGAGACAGAGAGAGAACTGAACTGGGGGAGCGCCTCAGTTCAGCATATGGGTCCACCTGGGTCGGGGCCAGGATTTGATCCTCAGGCCCCGGGGCTGCAAAGCAAGCGCTCAACCCGCTGAGCCATCCCAGCTTCCCCCCAATACTATTTTAAGACCCTAAAAGCACAGGAGTAAGGAGAAGGAAGTCCCTACCCTTCTACAACTTAAGCGGTGGGAGAGAGGAGTATGATATGAATATGAACAGAAATAAATGCTTACTTATCAGCTATTACCAGTACTATCAAGGAAAAATCCAGGGCATCATGAGGCATTTTAATGGAATGGTGCTAGTATAGGATCTGAATGGGAAGGAGGGAAAAGGAACTGATCAGAAACAGAGTGGAATGGAAGACAATTCTACTAGAAGCTGTATATACAAAAATCCCTGAGGTACTTAAGATATGGATTAAAGGCCACAGTAGTTGGAGCTAACTAATAATGGGATAGACCCATGACATAGGACCAGGGACAGTTAGAAGATGCAGAGGAAAGACGAGGCAGTGTATTTTAACCTTGTCAGAAGATTGAGTTTATACTTAAGTACTGGAAATACCTTGGGAACTGTTGAAAAGAGAAGTGATAGGATCCAACTTACAATTTAAGAAGATCTGAAAGTCATTTAGAACACAGATAAGATGAAAGATAATGGAAGTGGGAAGATCACTGAAGAAACTTTTATAGTGGACAGAAGTGAACAGATCCAAAACACATGATATGGCTTGAATGAATGGGATTGGGACAATGTGATGACTTCACTTTAATTTTAACCAGAGCTTGTATATTAGGATAAAAACGTTTAATATTTTCACAAACACTTTTCAGTGGACTGTCTTCCTTTTAGCTCCTCCTTTTTATACAACAACTCCTCCCCTATTATACGCACTTAAATTTATTATCAGAAGAGATTGGCTGACCTAGCTTGCCCAAACTTCCCAGTTGCTCAGTTTGGAGCTATTTATATTTTAAATTATTTTGTATAGTAATCACTTATTTTTTCATTTTGTTTGTTTGCCTTTCTTTCTTTCTTTTTTTTTTTTTTTGGCCTTTCTTTTCATTTCTTTTAAAAACCCCATGAATGACATTTTATAATTTATAAAAACTAAAAACAGTATATTTGCTACTTGAATTCCTTCAAAGACTCTATTTCACTAGAGTGGCTCAGATTATCCTATATACCCCCCCAAAAAATGGCATTTGAACACCTAAAATGATATTGATCTTATATATCCATGAAAAACAAAAAACAAAAAAAAAAAAAGGAAAAGGCAATACATTCTAAGATTTAAAGAAACAATAATTTACACCAGCTGGTCCTGAATAATAGAATTTCAGAATGGGAGAAATCTATAATTGAGCATAATTTTAGAGAAAAAGGGAACAGTATGACTTTAAGCCCTTTCTTCATGTCCTTGATGCTTAGTTGAAAAATTCAGTGTAGCTTCCTCAGTTCTGAGTGAGCAGTTCCCTTGATTCTCCCTTAGCGTGACTAATCTTTCATTTATTAAAATGTAATTATATATATATTATATATACACACACACACACACACACACATATATATATATGTATACACACACATATACATATATTCTCTGTCTATACATTATATATTTATATGAGACAGAGAGAGAACCAATGAAGATTACAAATATGCACTAGATAGGAAAGAGTAAATAAAATTTGAGGTAAGAGAGCATCTAATATTTTTAGTACTTTATTTATTTGTGTTTAGTTGATTGGTTGTTATTGTATTTCTGTGTGTGAATATAGATATAAGAGAACACATGAGTATTTTAAGTTCAGTCCTGCCTCCCAAACTTAGCAATAGCCATACTCCTCTTTTTGTGTTTTTATTTTGAGGTACGTTAAAGGGCTTGCTAGCATTTAAAAATATAGTTTATTCTGTTTGTTTGTTTTTTGTTGTATTCTGTTTCTTGTTGATTTATTATTTGGTTCAAGGAAGAAATGTTTGCATTTCATAACCAAGGGTTGAACTTCTAGACTTTCAGTGAGCATAGAGAGCATTAATCTTTAACTAAAGAATAATTTGAGGGGATGCCGGGATGGCTCAGTGGGTTAAGCGCTCACTTTGCACGCCGGGGACTGAGGATCGAATCCCGGCCCTGGCCCTTGTGGAACCATGTGCTGAACTGGGCGCTCCCTCAGTTCAGTTCTCTCTGTCTCTGTATTTCTCTCTCTCTCTCTCTCTCTCTCTCTGTCAAAAATAAATAAATAAATAAATAATAAATCTTTAAAAAAAACACAAAACAAAGAATAATTTGAATGATTCATCTGAGCTCTTGATTTTTCTAACTTCACTGTTTTACCCACTTCAAGATTCTAATCCTTGGAATATGTATGATGCTAAGTCTGGTGATGCACATTTAAAAAAAAAAAAATTTTTTTTGCATTGTGCAATGAAGTCAGAAGCAAGAAGAAATGATCAATACAGAAATTATATATGTATCCTTTGAATTTTATAATATTGATGGACAAATTTTAGACAGGGTCTATAATTTTATTTAAAAAATAACAAGTTGACAATATGACAAGATAATTAAATGTGTCCAAATTGAAATATAGATTACTTGTTTTCCACTCTTATAATAGTTTTCTGAGGAAGCATCTCTCTCTTCCTTTGGATTCCTTTTGTATTTCCAACATTCATAAAATAAAATTTTATTTTACTCTTCCCATGACATTCTTCTATTTCTACTATGATAGCACTAAATCTTCTGTTTTGTTAAATGGCTACATTTCCCTATATTGGTGATCTTTCTGCATCAATACAAGAGTTTGATTAAATGGCTGGGCTATGTTTAAAAAATACTATTGTTTTGCAAGGAGCCATCACTTTTCAGACTCTTATGGGATGATTCAGTATACACTAATCACACCTGTTAAACTTCCCTTGATAGTTTTTATTATGAGTTGGCACCTATTTTGTTTCTATGTCTATCAGCCACAAGTTTCTTTGTAAGCTAGTCAAACAGAAAATATATCTCAGCTATTAAAAATCAGTGTTTGGATGTCTTTCCATATACAAGGAAAGTACCAAGCCATGCAACCATTCTCATTATAGTGACAATAGCTGGATTTTTTCCAGACAATCCTCATATATCCAAAATGGCATTAAGAAGTATGGGAATTATTTGGTTATTTCATTCTGATTTTTTTTTATCTGTTTGCTTTCTCTGGTGTTCATATCATCATTCAATTTACTATCATTTGTGATTTGAATTAATATGCTCTGTATCTCTGTGCAGACCAAAAATAAAAGTGTTAACATTCTTTGTGGGTACTGAAAACCAAATGTAATTTCATGCCAATAAAACAGTGCCATAATATTTCTCAGAAATGGATTGACAAAATATTTCTAACTGTGGTATTGCAGCAGCATACTGATTATGAAAAGAGATTTGGAACTTCCTTAAAGAGGTTCCCTTAAAGCCTTACCTTAATCTATTGTATAACTGCTGTAAAGAAAGATAAAGAGTATGGTGGGTAAAATTATTGTTTAAGAAGCACTTAAATTGAAAAGGAAATGACTACAGGAGATAATCTTCCTTGTTATCACCATGAAACTTTAGAGACAATAATGATCATAACAAGTGCGAATATCCTTAACATATTAATATGAGAAATATAGCAGAGTGGAAATTCCTATTCAGAATTTCCTCAATTTAAAAGATAAGCTGTGTCCCCACTATAGCTGTATTCCTTAGAATGCCTGATTTTATTACACTGCACACAGGTAGACAGACTTCAAATTTCAACGAGAATTTGCTATATGTAATTGCTCATTTAGAGAAGTTTATGGTACCTCAGAAATGCCCCTAAAAAGTGTGGGATAAAAATCCAGAAGCAGCAATACTCATCCACATGGCTGGAAATCCCATGTTTGGCAATGCTATTTGCAATTGTGTCATACGTCATACTCTTCCAGCAAAATCTCATTGCATTCATGGTTTTTATAGGTATTACAGCAATATAATTTTTTACTATTTCATTCTTACTGTTGAAGTAATGAAGGGGGAAGAAGGTTGGACTATATAGAACTAAGGAAGCATGACCTTGATTCATTGCCCTTCTGAAACACATTTATCAGCTTTATATGGTCAAACCATAGCATATTGAGTTTTAAGAACTGAAGCATACAGCAAACACTAGGTGTACTACCTGGAAGTGCCTTTGTAAAACAATCATTCTTATGTGTATACACACACACACACACACACACACACACACATATATACTTTGCTATATGAATGAACTCTGTCCCTTGGATGTCTATACACTTACTTGCAGTGCCTTTTCTCTATTGGGATTTTAAAATATTTTTCTACTATAAAGATCTATTACTACTATTTATTTCCTAATTTCAATAATTTAGTCATTGATACAAATGATGGATTGTAATTTTGTGTGTGTGTGTGTACTTGTTTCTGAAGATAAAAATTAAAAAATTTCAGGTAAAATATATTTCAAAAACTTTGTCTTTACTCTCTTATCTGTTTTATAACAAGTAATTCTAAAATACACTGTATAGCCAGCAAACCTGGAAAACCAATTCACTTGTTTCTAAGATCAGTGGTGCCCATTCATCTGAAACCATGCAAGCACATGAAATTTACCAAACTCATAATTAGAGCATCCAAGACTTGAAGGCAGTAGACATTTCCTATTAGTTCTTCTGAAGTTCAATCAGGGTAATTTGGGGGCTGCTCATTCTACTTACCAAGAGTTAAAACATGACAGAGTACACTATCCTTAAAGAAAAAGGTACTGAATAACTGAGAATAATTTTATGCATAATTTAACTCTCCTCCTAGAAATATCTGTCTTTATCTGAAGAGATTAATTGCAAGAAGAATCTTCAGGGGAAGCCGGGATGGCTCAGTGGGTTAGGCGCTCACTTTGCAGCGCCAGGGACCGAGGATCGAATCCTGGCCCCGGCCTGCGCGGAACCATATGCTGAACTGGGAGCTCCCCTAGTTCAGTTCTCTCTCTATCTCTGTATCTCTCTCTCTCCCTCTCTGTCAAAAATAAATAAATAATTAAAAAATTTAAAAAAAAAAAAAAAAAAAAGAAGAATCTTCAGGTCCCAGTATTTCTAGGAAACACCGTATGCAATAAGCTTTGTTGGATAAAAACACTATAAAACAATATTTTCAACATTAAGGAAAAGGCTGCCTGTTAGAAATAATTAAGATAATTTCTATATTCTGATAAACTGTAGTGAAAATTACAAATGGAGAAATATATGAAAATAGGAGACGTTTCCTCATCAAATGTGTTCAGGACAGTTTTGGAACTTATGTATATTTGATAGTTCGGTAACATAAAAAAACTGATTAACATCTGAACTCAAGGGACAGCATGGGGTGCCCTAATGAGATCATGAAGCGTGGGGTGGAACAGGGACTATGGAAGAGGGCGGCTACACTTCCCGGGCTGGTGGGGTGAGAGCAGGGCATCAGCTCACAGCAGCTCGGCACTCCTGATTCACAGAGAAGATTGACTGTGAGGGAGCACCTTTCAAAGACAGGGCTCTTGAAGTGAAAACAGCAGCTCAAGCAGAGCAGAGGACTGAGAGAGCCAGTGGAGCAGCCAGCCATGGCCCTGTGGGTCCCTGCAGCTGCCTGCACCACAGGCCACGCCCCGGCTCGCACTGTGGCCTGGCTGCTGCAGCACTACTGGCCACCACCAGTGCCACTAGCAGCAGCCCAGCAGGCCATTCACTGGCCCACAAAAACAGCACAGCTCTATTCATAGAGACTGAAAGTGAAAGCAGCTCAAGTGGAGGAGTGGAGGATTAAGCATAACCCAGCCACACTGCTGTCTGCCCCACCACCAAGCTGCCACCCATTCCACTGCTGGGCGGGCCAGCTCACAGAAACCAGCAGTGCAGAGGGGGGAAAGACCGGAGCTGCTGTGCCCCACCCATACTGAACCACCAGCTCCCCTGCTGACAGAGGAATCTGCTATTGTGTCTCAGACCCGCCCCAGCTCCAACTCACACTCCCCACCCCCCAGCTACACCTTCACTTTCTGCCATCTAACAGCTGAGCCAGCAACCTGAAGAGCAACCCCAGGACATGGAAACTGACTGCTCCCCTCAACCCTCTCCCCAAACTCCTCCCCCCACAACTGAGCCCATACTGCAACCTATACGACAGAGACATACCAGACTGCAGTCAGACCATAGCCCACCTCAGTCACCCAAAGAGGGAGAACGTTGAGACTGACAGTTGGAACAAAAAAGAAGGAAAAAAGTAAATAAAACAAAGAGAAGCCCATCTTATAGGAAAATCGCCAGAGGGAAAACATACTCATGCCTAAAGCAAAAAAAAAACCCAAACAAACAAACAAAAAACCCCCAAAACAACAACAACAAAAAACCATCAAATCCAATGCACACCTCAGAATCCAAAGCCCCTCCAGAAGATCATGGAAATTCTTAGAAAATGAGCTTGCACACTTGGAATCAAATCTAAGTGAAACAAAATTCAGGGCTGCAATACTCAAGACATTTAGAGAGCTTAGTAAATATTGGCAAAGTATCCACACACAATTAAATGACCTCAACAAGAAATTTTCTGATCACAATGAGTACTTTACCAATAAAATTGAGAAGTTAGAGAAGAACCAAAAGGAGCTCCTCAAAATGAAAGGAATAATGGCAGAGCTGAAAAAAGAATTAACCACCATAGGAAACAGGGCTGACCAGCTGGAAGAAGGAATTAGTGAAACTGAAGATAGAAATGTGGACATTTCACAGAGGGAAGAAGAAAGGGAAATGAGAATCAAGAGAAATGAAAGAGCCCTACAAGAACTCTCTGACTCCATCAGAAAGAGCAATATTAGAATAATAGCGGCACCAAAAAGAAGTGATATGAAATCTTTTCAGAGTCTACTAAAACAAATAGTGGATGAAAATTTTCCTAACCTTTGGAAAGAACTAAAACCCAAAATTCAAGAGGAAAACAGGAGCCCTAGCTACCTAGCCCTAGCAGATCTTCTCCAAGGCACATTATTCTGAAGATGACAAAAACCAAAGACAAAGAAAGACTCCTCAAGGCTGCCAGGGAAAAATATATATATAACCTTCAAAGAAAAACTTATCAGGATGTCACCAGACTTATCAGTAGAAACTCTGCAAACCAGAAGGGAATGGAGCCCAATCTTCAAAATATTAAATGAGAGAAATTTTTATCCAAGAATTAACTATCCAGCAAAATTAACCTTTAGATATGAAGGGGGAATTAAGGCCTTTTCAGATATACAGGATCTGAGGGAATTCTCCAGCTCAAAACTGGCACTTCAAGAAATACTGAAGGATGCTATTCGGCCTGAATCAAGAAATCAATATAAATGGAGAAAACTTGGGACAACCAAAAAATAAAAATAAAAAGGAAGGTAGAAATGGATACGGGATATCCTCATATGTCAATCATCACCCTAAATGTACCTTAAATGGACTGAATTCACCAATAAAGAGGCACAGGGTAGCAGACTGGATTTAATATATTTTGTTTATTTATTTATTTATTTATTTATTCATTTATTTACTTATTTATTTATTTATTTATTTTGACAGAGAGAGAGATACAGAGACAGAGAGAGAACTGAACTGGGGGAGCTCCCAGTTCAGCATATGGTTCCGCATGGGCCAGGGCTGGGATTCGATCCTGGGTCCCCGGCGCTGCAAAGTGAGCACTTAACCCACTGAGCCATCCCAGCTTCCCCACAGACTGGATTTAAAGACAAAATCCAACCATATGGTACCTACAAGAGACACACCTCAGCCACAAAGACAAACATAGACTCAGGGTAAAAGGATGGAAAACAATACTCCAGGCAAATGGCAGTCAAAGAAAAGCAGGAGTGGCCATACTGATTTCTGGTGAAATAGAGATCAGGATAAAAAAATTAATAAGACATAAAGATGGACATTTTATTTTGATAAAAGGGACAATACATCAAGAAAACATGGCACATCAATATATATGCCCCCAGTCAGGAAGCACCACAATTTACAAAGCAATTACTAACAGATCTAATAAAAGAATTGGACAAAAATACAATTATATCAGGGGATCTAAACACCCCCCTGACAACATTGGACAGATCATTCAAGAAGAAAATAAATAAGAAAATTGTAGCTTTAAATGATACGTTACAGGAAATGGACAAAATTGATATTTATAGGATACTCCATCCTGCAACACAGGGCTATACATTTTATTCTAGTGCACAACGGACATTTTCAAGGATAGACCATATCCTGGGACTTAAATCTAACCTCAGCAAATTTAAGAACATTCAAATCATACCAAGTGTATTCTCAGACCACAAAGCATTGAATCTAGAGTTCAATTGTAAAAGATCAATTGCAGAGAGAACCACATATATGTGGAGATTGAACAACATGCTCTTAAAAAGTGATTGGATCAAAGAGGAAATAAAACAAGAGATTAGAAAATTTGTAGAAATGAATGACAATGAAAACACTACATACCAAAATTTCTGGGACACAGCAAAAGCAGTAATAAGAGGGAAATTTATATCATTATAGGCCTATCTCAAGAGACAAGAAAAACTACAAGTAAATACCCTCACATCTCATCTTAAAGAACTAGAAAAATAAGAACAAAGGAACCCCAAAACTAGCAGATGAAAAGAATTAATACAAATTAAAGCAGAACTTAATAAAATTCAGAACAGAAAAGCAATAGATAAACAATGCCACAAAGAGCTGTTTCTTTCAACAAATCAATAAAATTGACAAGCCACTGGCTAGGTTCACCAAAGGGCAAAGAGAAAAATCTCCTATTTCCAGAATACAAAATGATAGGGGAGAGATCACAACTGATATTGCAAAAATACAAACAATCATAAGAAATTATTATTAAAGACTCTATGCCACCAAATTTGACAATCTGGAGGAAATGGACAAATTTCTAGAAACATATAGTTTACCTAAACTGAACCAAGAAGATTTGGATAACCTAAATAGACCAATCAACAGTACAGAACTTGAAACAACTATCCATAACCTGCCCAAATGCAAAAGTCCTGGACCAGATGGTTTTACCAATGAGTTTTATCAAGCATTCAAAAAAAAAAACAACTAATGTCCATCCTCCTCCAACTACTCCAGAAAATTCAAGAGGAGGCAAAACTGTCCAAATCATTCTATGAAGCTAATATCTCCCTAATACCAAAACCTGGGAAGGACAATACCTAAAAGGATAACTATAGGCCAATCTCCCTGATGAACACTGATGCAAAAATCTTAAATAAAATTTTATTTATTTATTTTTAAATATTTATTTATTTATATTTTACAGAGAGAGAGAGATAGATACAGAGACAGAGAGAGAACTGAACCGGGGGAGCTCCCAGTTCAGCACATGGTTCCGCACGGGCCGGGGCGGGATTCGATCCTCGGTACCCAGCGCTGCAAAGTGAGCGCTTAGCCCACTGAGCCATCCCGGCTTCCCCTAAATAAAATTTTAGCTAACAGAATACAACAATGTGTTAAAAAGATTACTCACCATGACCAAGTGGGATTCATCCCAGGGGCACAAGGATGGTTCAACATATGCAAATCAATCAATGTAATCCAGCACATAAACCAAACAAAGGATAAAAACCACATGATTATCTCAATTGATGCAGAAAAAGCATTTGACAAGATACAACACCCATTTATGATAAAAACACTGAATAAAATGGGAATTGAAGGAAAGCACCTCAACGTAATAAAGGCCATATATGACAAACCCTCAGCAAATATTAAACTGAAAGGGAAAAAGCTGAAGCCTATTTTCCTAAAATCAGGAACAAGACAGGGATGCCCCTGTCACCACTGCTATTCAACATAGTTTTGGAAGTTCTAGCCAGAGCAATCAGGCAAGAGAAAGGAATAAAACATGCTAGAATTGGAAGAGAAGTTAAACTGTCACTCTTTGCAGGTGACATAATCCTTTATATAGAAAACTCTAAAGACTATCAGAAATCTGTTAAAATTAATAGACAAATACAGTAAAGTTTCAGGATACAAAATTAATGTCACAAAATCAACTGGATTTTTATATGCCAACAATGAAATTTCAGAAAGAGAAATGACAAGATCCATTCCCTTTTCTATTGCAAACAAAAAAAAATGAAAAACCTAGGAATAAATCTAACAAAGAACATGAAGGACTTATACACTGAAAACTATAAAACACTGTTAAAATAAATTAAAGAGGACACAAAGAAATGGAAAGACATTCCATGTTCCTGAATTGGAAGAATCAACATAGTTAAAATGGCCATACTCCCCAAAGCAATATACAGATTCAATTCCATTCCCATCAAAATCCCACAGTCATTCTTTCAAGAAATAAATAAGAAAATCATCAAATTTTTATGGAATCACAAAAGACCACGAATCGCCAAAGCTATCCTAAGAAAAAAGGATAAAGCTGGGGGCATCTCACTGCCTGACTTTTATCTGTACTACAAAGCCTCAGTAATCAAAACAGCTTGGTATTGGCAGAAAAACAGATACACAGACCAATGGAACAGAATTGAAAACCCAGAAATAAACCCACAAATATATGGATGGATTATTTTTGACAAGGGAATGAAAAATATACAGTGGGGAAAAGAAAGCCTCTTCAGTAAATTGTGCTGGGAAAATTGGAAAACCACATGCAAAAGGCTAAATATGAACTGCGATATCTCACCATATACCAAAATTAACTCAAAATGGATTAAAGACCTCCAAATAAGAAAGAAAACAATAAATTGCATAGAATAAAACATTGGCACTAATCTTACAGACCTGGGGTTCAGGGAGGACTTTATGAATCTGACCTCAGTGGAAATGGAAGTAAAAGCACAAATAAATGAATGGGACTTTATAAAGCTGAAAAGCTTCTGCCCTACAAAGGAAACCATCAAAAAAGCAAAGAGGCAACCAACCAACTGGGAAAAAATATTTGCAAACAATGCCTTTGATAAGGGGTTAATATAAAAAATATACAAAGAACTTATACAATTCAACAAGAAAAAAATAAGCAATTCAATTAAAAAATGGGCAGAAGACCTTAACAGACACTTCTCTCATGAAGACATACATATGGCCAACAGATATATGAAAAACTGCTCCACTTCACTAGCAATTATGGAGATGCAAATAAAAACAACAATGAGATATTATCTCACACCTGCTATAACGGCCATAATCAACAAGACAAGTGATAACAAGTGCTGGAGAGGCTGTGGAGAAAAAGGAACCCTCATACACTGCTAGTGGGAATGTAAATTGGAACAACCACTATGGAAGGCTTCTTGGAGATTCCTCAAAAAATTAGGAATGGAATTACCATATGACCCAGCAATCCCTCTACTGGGTATCTACCCAAGAAACCTGAAAACCTTAGTCTGCAAAGATGTCTGTACCTGTATGTTCATTGCAGTACTGTTCACAGTGGCTAGAACATGGAACCAACCAAGATGTCCTTTGATAGATGACTGGATAAAGAAGTTGTGGTACATTTACACAATGGAATACTACTCAGCGATAATAAAAGATGAAATACAGTCATTTGTGACAACATGGACCTAGAGACCATCTTATTAAGCGAAATAAGTCAGACTGAAAGAATCAGGAAACATATGACCTCACTTATAGGTGGATTACAAAAATGAAAGTAACAAAGAAACAAAAACTTATGGACACACTCAATAGCTTTGTGATTACCTGAGGGAAGAGGAGGAGGGGGAGGTAAAGGGGGGTGGAAAGGGGGGAGTGGGCACCAGATTTATGGACACACTCAATAGTTTCGTGGTTACTTGAGTGAAGGGAAGGAAGGGGAAGTGTGGGGTGGGAGTGGGAGTGGGTACCAGATATATGCTGATGGAGGGAGAACTGGTTCTGGGTGGTGAGCACATAATGCAATACATAGGTGATATAATGTATATTTGTACATCTGGACACTATCTAATTGTTACCAATCAATGTCACCCCAATAAATTTAGCAATAAAAACAAAACAAAAAGAACCAAAAAAAAAAAAACCCAAACAAAAATGTGATTAGTTTCAAAAGAGAATTATAAGTAGGAATTAAAAACTAAATAGTACTTCTATAGTTCCTCTTGATATAAGAAGTTACATTTACTTAACTACGAAAATACATCAGCATACATATCAGAAAGAGCAGCAGAAGAAATTCATCTCTTATCTACACTGAATAGTGGAGTTCTGTTTTCTCTATACTGGAAGGGAATAAACCATTTGTATTGGATATGCTAAAGTTACACACACACACACAAACAAAACAACCAAAAATCCCTTATTCCCTGAATTTAAAACATTCAAATTATTTTGAACACTATTTATGGAAATACATTTATCAGAATTTCATGCAGTTTATATATTTTTTATAATCCCTTCACTCAGCACCCTATTATTGTTCACTTGTGTCTTCTATACATATATACACAAACACACAGAAAAAATACAAAGATAGGTATTCAAAAGCACATCCATAAATTCTAGTAAACACTATCCAGTATAAATACATATTCCACATTTATTCAAAGTTACTGATATAGCCATTGCCTGCAAAACATAGATTTTAAAATTTGAAAGTTTTAAAATTACTCAGAATAATAATCTTTTTGAATTTATACAATTGTCATTATTTATTTGACATAAAAATAATCTGTTCTAGGCTAATTTGAAAATGGAAATGTTGATCTATGTCTTATGACATAGAGACCAACTATCTGTTTTTTTTTAATATTTGTTTACCATTATGATGAAACACATAATAACTTTACCCTTAAATGTAAATGGCTCTCCTATTAAGTGTTGGTATCCCATAATTTATGTAAGCAGATGAAATATTTGTCAAAATAAGTTAAAGTAGTATAGAAAATGAAAATTGGGATGAAGCTACCATATGTCCCAGCAATCCCCCTTCTGGATATCTACCCCCAAAATTTGAAAACCTTATTTTGTAAAAATATATGCATTCCAATATTCATCACAGTACTGTTCATGGTGGCCAAATCATGGAAACAACCAAAGTGCCCTTTGATAGATGACTGTGTAAAGAAGCTGTGAAATACTGTCTTTTGTGACAACATGGATATATCTTGAGATCATCATGTTAAGTGAAATAAGCCGGACAGAGAAAAGCAAAAACCATGTGACTTAACTCATATGTGAAATACAAAACTGAAAGCAACAAAGAAACAAAAAAAACAGTCAGTAGTTCAGTGGTTACCTGAGGGGAATGAAGGAGGAGAGTGAGAGAGGAGTGAGGAGGAGTCAAATATATGATGATGGAAAGAGAACTGAGTCTGGAGGGTGGGGGAGGGGTGAACACATAATGCAACACATAGATGAGGTACTGAAGAATTGTACACCTGGAGCATATGTAATTTTAATAACCAATGTCACTGCAACAAATTTAACAATGAATAAAAGAAAACTTTAAAGTCAATTAAAGAATATAAATGTAAAATGATTGTAAAAATCAAATGAATATGCAAAAATAATATATCTCAAAATGATTTTGAAATAATTCAGCGTGTGTATTCTCAAGTTGTAAATGTTTCCCCATTGCTGGCAATAGCTTCAAGTAATTGCTGCATTTTCTAATCAGAAAAAATAGTTTGTGCAAGCACCATGGAGCAAGCTGTATATAACAATAGATCTTTAAAATGAAGTTTACATTCGAAAAGAATTCTTGATTTCTCTTCAGAAAGGATATCCCTAAGTTTCCCAGGGAACAACAACCAGGGACAGAGCAATGAGTTGGAGAACTCACCAACTTGAATCCTAATGGAAAAGGTTAATTTATAATGAATATCAATATGTCAAGTACAAGTGGGGACCCCCCCAAAACAGAATGTATTATTTATAAAATAATGTGTATTTATTCTTATATGTTTAAACTTCAGTCCCCTTCAGGGGAAGCTGGGATGGCTCAGTGGGTTGAGTGCTCACTTTGCAGCGCTGGGGACCGGGGATCGAATCCCGGCTCCGACCCGTGTGGAACCATATGCTGAGCTGGGAGCTCCTCTGGTTCAGTTCTCTCTCTGTCTCTGTATCTCTCTCTCTCTTTCTCTCTCTCCTCTGTCAAAAATAAAAATAAATAAATAAAAACAATAAAAAATAAATCTTTAAACTTCAGTCCCCTTCAAAGTATTTTTCATTTGATGCAATATCCTTATCAAGACGCTTTTTTCACTGTTCAACAATTTTTGAATTTCATCAATTTTGATGTCTTTTAGTGCTTCTGCCATTTTTGTTGTGGTTGTTTGTTTGTTTCACTTTTTCCACATCAGCAAAATGTTTCTCTTTGAAGGCTTTTTTTTTTTTTTTTTTGTCTGAGGAAATAAAAATATTGTTTTGGGGCAACATGGAGTTGAATAGGGAGGATGGGGCATGGGGTTCATGCTGTTTTTGGTCAAAACTGCTGAACACTTGTTGTATGGGCAGATACATTGCCATGCCACAAGTAGTTCCTGTAATTCACCCATCATTAAATAAGCAAAAACATTGAAAGTGTCTCAAAAATACTTCACTGAAACCAAACCCAACCTCTCACAACAATGCCAGCTGGTACACTTATGTAGATGAGTTTGTAGAGCAGGGAAAGCATATAATACAAGGAGTCTGCCCTCCAGAATATAATTTCAGTTACATTTTTTTTTTTTTTGGTTTGGGGGGAGAAGCACTTATGTATTTATTTCTAATCGAATTTCATGATATACTATCTTCATATCATTATAAATAAAATAAAAATGTTTTACCAGAATCCATGGTTATAATATTATGAATTCAGGAAATTGTCCCAGTTCCAATAGTTATTCATATGTCTGATATATCAAAGGAGAATAATATTCTGGTTTCAAAGAAATTCCAGAACATGAAATAGAAGAATTTTTATTTAATTGACATTTGTAACCTAGATTCATAGAGAAACACACATACACACATGAATACACACATGATAAAACACACGTAACAGGGGAAGCTGGGATGGCTCAGAGGGTTAAGTGCTTGCTTTGCAGCCCTGGTGTCTGAGGATCGAATCCCGTGCCCAACCCAGGCGGACCCATATGCTGAACAGGGGTGTGCTCCCAGTTCATTTCTTGCCGGGGCCTATGAGGGAGGCTCCTGGCCCAGTTTCTGCCCTGTGCAGCCCTGTGCCCACCTGTGGAGTGAAACTATATAGGAAACTAATGCTTCAACTATGGAGACTGCTCTGGGCCCTCCCCCTTCTCTCTGTCTCTCTCTGTCTATCTCTCTCTCTCTGTCAAAAACAAAATAAATCTTAAAAAAAAACACATAACATAAAATTTACTATCGACACTGTTATTATATATACAGTTCATTAGTACTGTGCACATTCACATACTACAAAACTGAAACTCTACTTATTGAACAAAACCCCCCATTCCTCTCTTCTTCTTGCCCCTGGCAACCACTATTATACTTTCTGTCTTAATAAATTTTACCACTC
>PVKE010012253.1:0-29990 GCA_004027555.1 Craseonycteris thonglongyai
TCTCTCTCTGTATCTCTCTCTCTCTCTCTCTCTCTCTCTCTGTCAAAAACAATAAAAAAGAACCTCAGGCAGAAGTGACTTTGTAATTGCCAGGACCCAGTATGAAATGTTAAAGTGTGGAGGCCCTTGTTCAAAAAGTAGGAGAAAAAGTGCTGTGAAAGGAGGTAAATACAGTCTTTTACAGTCCCATTTTTAACTCACCCGTGGTTTTTAGTTGCCGTTCAATGTTGTTCTTATCTAAGTAAAGAAAGATTAAAAATTTAAATTGTCAGCATGAAGTTCTTTGTATCACCAGAATTCTAAATGCCAAATTTAAATACAAATATCAGAGAATTTCACTTATATCTGAAGAGAGCCTTGAGCAGACAGAAGAAACCAACATAGTTGCGACTCAGGAAGGTTGGAAAGAGGAGAAAAGTGGATGAAAAGCAGTCATCCCTAGGGTGAGGGATACTCAAGGGGTAAGGACAGATTTCTATCAGTCCCAGGGGGCCCCCCTTCCAACAGCCGGGCTCATAAGGGCTTGCTTATTCAGGCCTGAAGCCTGCTCACTTCCCCCTCCCAGCAGTGACCAGACCAACAGGTGGTCTCCTAGTGGGGGGGCCAGGGTATAGGGACTTGAAGGCAGGTATTTCACCTTCCCACAGACCCATTGCTTCAAAACCCTGGGGAGTAGTGACACCCAAGGGTCTTGTAACTTTCGTGCCAGGACTCCTTGTCACTTGGGTCATGGATGGGAGAGAGGCTTGGTCTTTGTAGAGATGTGACCTCTGGCCAGCCACACGCCACCAGTGCCAACCCAGGCTGGGGACAGCTGCCACCATGCCCCTCCTTGAAACACTGAAGGGTTGTGTTCACCTCGTGGGGCCTTCCCTCTGGCAGCAGTCAGGAGCCTGCCATAGGAGGACAGTGCCAGGAATGGGAGATTGGAGGTGTTCCACTTCTAGACCTCAGCTTCTTCATTTGGCACATGGAAGCAGAGCCTGTTGCTGGCCCAGGCCCTGTGCTCACCAAGGGCCAAGTGATTTTAACAGTCAAAACTGATAACTGACAGTGCTAGAGGAGGGATTTGTCAGCTCACTTCAAACTTCTAAACATCAGTGGACGGCACAGTGAGCCTTGTGAATTACTACTGAAAAATCAAATCCTGTAGCTATAAATAATATGTCACCTCTGGGTTTTAATAGTGCTGAAGATGTTAATTTGTTAAATATGAGTATTTAAAATATGCCAGAGATCTGTAACTCTGCTTTGGGATTTCCCAAGCTTCTGTTATTTTCCCAGAGGATCTGAAAGGAGGAATTCACACATACCCTGCCCACGTGGGGGAGTGTTTGAAGCTGTATTTACTGAGCACCTACTATGTGTCAGTTACAGCATGTAATAACCTCACTTCCGTATGCATTGTCTCACCTACTCTTCACATGGCTGTTTCAAATATTGTGGTTCTGTTCTATTTTTACCTCCGAGTTCGAGTTGCCAGATCTAGCACTGTATGGAATATATTTATACTAAATATATACTATACACTGACACTAAGACAATTATTTATCTGAAATTCAAATTTAAGTGGACATCCCATATTTTATCTGGCAGCCCTACACCAAGGACAACGCTCCCTGTACTTCTCAGAGAAGACTAAAGGCATTTTTCTTTCCAATGATTCACCTTTTCCATAAGAGTTTATTGCCCATTTATATAAAGATGTGTAGATACATGGGAATGTATAGCATACATAGATAGAAAAAGAATAAAGCATAATATCTCAGAATGTTTTATATAACAGACATGTTACATAAGAGTATCAAAATACTTTTCATGTTATTTAAATGGCTTCATTTTTCCAAATGATTGCTTAGTTTCTACCTCTCGCATCAATTGTCCATTAAAAATATCACCAAAATTGCTAGAAAGAAAAGTAGTTTTCTTTATTGCCTCTGCTAACATTATTGTAAACTAAGGCAGTATAACCAATGGAGCCACACAGCAACCTTCAATGCAGTTATATTACTTTCTTGGAGTCTTTATGGAGAAATAATTATGTGCAAAACACTTGAGGGAATAAATAAACTAAGCTAGTTGTCTCTATCACAGATGTGAACATCTGACAGCTCAAGGAGCTTACCATCAAACCAAGCTACTATATGAAAAAGGCCACAGGACCCCAGACCAGACCCTCTCAAAGATGGACAGAGGCCCAGGTTATCTTGCTTATTTACGTAACCTGGTATGTTAAAAAATGACAAAATCCCAAAATAGAGTTTCAAAACTTAAAATACATTTGTAACATTTATATTCAACTATTTAACCCTGAAAATTCTAAATATCATTGTACTATTCTCCACTCAAAAACGCAAGATTTATTTTTAAACACTAATTCATATTTCTTTATAGATTCTGGATCGTCCTATCATATAGCAAATACTCACCTGGACATAGTACCTGAACTTGTCAACTTGCAGCCTACCTTGAATATGTGAAATCGATTCTCATGCTCTCCACGCACTTTAGTAAACCCCACATTTGCTGAGGGCTTGGGGAGTGAGTGTAAGATTTGGATCACCAGGGGATTAGAGCGAAATGATCAGGGAGTTTACATGGGAGTGAGACAGTCTCTGGGTGAGCTGCTCATCCCTGGGCCCCACTTTACCATTTCTGATGGCTTCCAGTTAACCATCTTGAAATAGCACTGTCAGTATTGGCATAAGAAACTTCCTAAAATTATCCTGAAAAATATATTGACAATAACCATTTCTTTTCAAAACATTCTTATGCTTTAATAACAAAAGTAAAATAATTACCAAGAGTTATTAAGCCACGACTCCATTTCTGGTTTCTGGGTGCGGTATTAAATTCTGTCTTTATAGAGTCCCATTTAATCTTCACAGAAACTCCATGAGCTGGCTAATGAACGAATCTTAACATCAAGAGTTATAGGTTTACTTCTGATGAAAGATGGTCTTTTTTATTTTGCTTTGATTAAATATTTTTATGGAAAAGATTGAAACCCCTTGCTGTAGTCCTGAAAGCTTTGTTAACAGCTGATAAGTATTCACAAGATTTGCTCACAAGGATGACTTTGAGTTATTTTTTTTGTTGTCTATTCGCTTGTTTTGTCTGGCAAGACCAACCACATACTTAGTAAGCCAATTCACCATCAATGTTGTGTCAATCCTGAATCTCCTCCAAAAGTCTCCTGTGTATATATAAGGCTTCCGGAAGACACTGGTAGAATCTGATGTGTTTCATAAAACAGAAAATGTAAATTGAGGGTTATATTTTTCCTAGTTGAATACTTTCCTTAGTGACTTATGTCACATCTTGTCAGATTTCAAAGTGGGAGAGGTCCTATAAGATCATGTCTCTTGAGATGATGTAAAGTTAATGACTAGATTATCTAAGAGGGATTGACAAGCAGTCCTCTCTAGGCCATTTGAGGCTATAATGTCCTGGGTTTGATTAAATGTTTTCCTGAGTTCTTGGAAAGCAGCAATAGCAGCATCATTTATCACTCAATTTTAGAAATAGTCTTTGTGCCAGAAATTACAGATCAGACATATTGTTGGTTTTTGGCTTGCAAAGTAATTTTTAAAAATCAATTAGCAAGATGTAAACTTAAGGAGTTTCACACATACACATAAACACATATGGATGGATGGACAGATGGATGAATGGATGGATGATGGATGATGGATGATGGATGGATGGATGGATGATGGATGGATGGTGGATGGATGAAGTTGGAGGTGTTAGAGTTGGAGTATTTCAGCTTCTTTTGATTACATTTAAGTGTTTGGCAATGAGGTGTCTGCAGCTTAGCTTAGCAAAAACTAGTCAGAACACAAGAGTGAGTTTCCCTTTAGCTTAGATGGATATTCTCCTTTCACCAGAGTCTTCACCTCCTTCTTGTTCCTTGGCACTAAGCCAAGTGTCAGCTGCCATATATCATGGTACTAGCATGCCTTGTATGTCTTTCAGTATACCAAGTTTCTTGAACATTTGTGGCACCGACATTTATTCAATAGTTATTAAGTACTTACTACATATAAGCTATAGGCAATGATGGAAGGAGCCCTGTACCCCCATCAAAGCTCTCAAGCCTGTGGGAGAGATAATACAGAAATAATTAATTCAATACAGCACATTGTACGTACTTCAATTAAAGCTTGTTTGAAAAGATATGGGACTTGCCCAGGTGCAGAGGGAACAATTGGAGAAGGCTTCACAGAGGAGGTGATATTTAAATAAGATTTTATAGGAAAAGTAAGACTTGTCAAATGAAGAAAGTGAGATAAGATGTTCTGTGTATGCACAAAGCATATGTGGGGCCCAGCAATTTGTTGACCTTTTATAGGAGGCTGGAGGAAATATTGAACAATAAGGTAAAGAGGTTGGACTTTGATGTTATGCTCAATAATTTTTGAATAGCTATGAGTGATAACCAGGGAAATTACTGTTAACAATTGAAATCCTCCATGCTTCAATATGTATTCATTTCCATATTGTGTTATAGTTTTTAAGGATATTTTATTCCCTAAAAACTCTTTTGCACTTAAAGGCATTAATTTAGGGGGAAGAAAAAAAGAAAACTTTTCTTTCTCAAGATAAGTAACACTAATTTTATTTGATGGGTTTTTTTTTTTTAAGACTCATTTTTCTCTCTTTTGAATCTCTTTAGTTCATCAATGGTTCTGTGTATTTAGAAAACTGGTTGGTCTTTTTCTATAGTGTGGTATTAATCATGCAGATTGTGAAGTCAACTGTCTTTAGTCCCATTGTGCGACCTTGGGCAAGTATGCCTCAATTTCCTACTTTAGAATGGACTTAATAAAAGCTTCCTTACAGGGTTGCAATAATTAAATATGATGAGTGCAAAGTACTTAGCATACTGCCTAGAACTAGAAAATTAGTTCTTATTGTTATAGGATTTTTAGAGTAGAGATACATCCAATCTTCAGTTATACCCAAGACCCTAAGTTACCATAACCACCATACCCAGAATATATTTCAGCTTCTAAACGGCTTTGCTTATTTTTAACCCTATCTGGTAACTTGTTTAAATCACCTGTTAAGTTTTGAAGTTTTCTTAATATTATCTCACAAATGATTCATTAGACTTTTCTCTTATTTTCTTCTGAAAAATAATAGGCATTCAGAATATATAAAGGACTTATACAAATCAATTGGCAAGACTTACAATCCAATAGGAAATGAGCAAAAAACATCTCAAACAGATCATTCATAATTCACAAAGACAGCGACCCAAATGGTCAATAAAAATGTGGCCAACTTTGTTAATCACATTAATGTAAATTGAAGCCACCATGCAATAAGCCTGGACACACAGTAGAATGACTGAAATTAAATAGATAAATAAAAACATATATACTAAGGATTTATGGATATCCAGAATTTTCATAAACTTCTGATGGGAGTGTTCATTGGTGTAACAACTGTGGAAGACAATTTAACAGTATACACTAATGCTAAACATACACATAACACTTTTAGCAATTCCACATCTATGTATACCTCCAAAAGAAATGTGTATGTATTTTCACAGTATAAACAAACTACAAAAGGCAATGTTAGGGCAGAAATTCAAGAAGAGTGAAGTTAGGTGCTATGCTAGATGAACTATACCTCAACAAAAGAAATGCTAAAGTAGAAAGTCACAAAAGATCATATATTGTATGACTCCATTTCTGTCTCTATAGAGACAAAATGTATATCAGTGATGGTCTAGGACTGGAGCGTGGGATTTTGGGGGAAATGGGGAGTGACTGCTAATGGCAATGGTGTTTCTTTTTGAAGGGAAAGATATGTTCTAAAAGTAGATTGTGGTGATGGTTACACGGTCCTGTGAACATAGTTAAAAATATTGAATTAGGGGATGCTGGGATAGCTCAGCAGGTTGAGCGCTTGCCTTGCAACCTCAAGGACCGGGAATCGAATACCATATACTAAACTGTGGCACAACTGGTAATTGCCAGGATGGCATGATGGTGAAGCTTCTCACCTCCCATGTGGAGGCTCGTGGTTCAGTTCCTAACCCGTGCAGCCCCACATCCACCTGTGTGGAATGAAACTATTGCACCACTAATGATGTACAACTATGGAGACTGCTCTGGGCCCTCCCCCCTTCTCTCACTCTCTCTCTCTCTCTCTCTCTCTCTCTCACCTTTTCTCTCAAACAATAAAATAAATCTTTAAAAAAATATATTGTGTTAGGTACAGGGTCCTGCAGAAGTAATGTCCCTTTTTTATGAGCTGGCAAACTTAAAAAAGAGCATTACTTCTACCAGATCCTGTACTTCAACTCAGGGTATTATGTAATGTGTGAATTATGTCTCAGGGTTTTTAAAAGGGTATAGCAAAGAAACTATGGTTATGTTGTTAAATATCAGCATAATGGTGTTGAGAAAAAAACAGACATGTCAAAAAATACATACAGAATCTTTTATTCTATAGAAAAAAAGAAAGAAGGAAAAAATAACAGGCAAAGCTAAAGTATGTTATAAAACAGATAGTGGGTATGGTTGCATTTATAGGGTATTGACTCAGTTGGCATTAAGAAGATGCTTCTGGAAGGCTGAAAATATTCTTACATTTTATCTAGACGTTGGTTGCATGAGTTTATTCAATTTATAAAATTTCATCAAGAGACACATTTACGATGTGAACATTTTATGTTTGCCCATTATACTTTAATAAAATTATGCAGCTGTAATAATTTTAATGGATAGAAACCAAGTATTACTTTATTGTGAGTTTCAGTTTTCATAATTTTAACTGAAAAAAAATAATTCGTTCAATTATTTTATTTTATATTTTATTTTATTTTATTTTATTTTATTTTATTTTATTGCGAGAAGGTAAGAGAGTGAGGGAAGGAAGGAGGGCCCAGAGCAGTCTCCATAGTTGTACGTCATTAGCTGTGACATGGTTTCATTCCACCACAGGTGGATGTGAGGTCATGCAGGGCAGGAACCAAACAGGGGACCCCGCACCTGGAAAGTGAGAACCTTTGCTACTGAACCATCCAACAGTTACCAGTTGCACCACAATTCAGCTTATGAGGTTGAATGGTCTGGGACTGAAAATCGATCCCCAGACCTCGCAATTGTGAGGCAATCATTCAACCACTGAGCCACCCCAGCATCTCTTTCTTAATCACTGATTTTGAAAAATTCTTTCTAGGTTTCATTTATTCAACAAAAACTTGGTGAATGTGTGTAAAGTACAAGGCATGAATTTGGGCCCTAGAGAAATAGATATCAAGACTTCACTCACCCTGCCTTTGGGGTAATTTATAGTTTATCAGATTGGAAGACAATAAAAAATTAATTAAAAGTATAATAAATATCAGAAAGAGGCAACAGACATTTTTGGAGTTATGAACAAAAGACCTGACTTTGTTTTGGAGTTCCAGGCTAATTTATTTAAAGAAGTGACTTGTAAGAGTAAGCCAGGAGGGTCAGAAAGTTTCCCAAGTTAAGAGAGAAAGAAAAGTCTTCTGAGCAGAGGGTAGAACTTGCAGCAGAGCCCTGAGGCAGGAAAGAGGTTGGTGAAAGAAAAGAAGGGGACAGGGAAAGGAAGAAAGGAAGGAAAAGAAAGACATAACCAAAAGTTGAGCGGGACAATGGTTCAAGACAGAATTGGAGAGAGAAGCAAAAATATGCTTTCCAGAAATTCAAAGGGATTCATTGATTCTAGCAAAGTCTTTTAAACATGCTTTTTGTCCCCAATCTCATTTTATTTCTATAATATGTTATATGTACTACAACCAGAATAATCTTTATAAAATAAAAATCTGATTGCATAGTGCCTCGCTTAAGCTCTTAATGGCTCCCCATTGCTGGCCCTTGACTATGCCATACTCAACTCTCTTCTCCCTTCCTCCCTCACTAGCTACATTCCAGAACTATCTATGTATCTTCAGATGCACTTTGCTCTCCTTTGCCTCTGTGCCTTTGCACATGCTGTTCCCTCTGCCTGAAATGTTCACTGTAATCCCTTCTTTCTACTTAGCTTTCAGGTTTCAGCCTCACCCACAGGCTCCCTGGGTTTCTTGAGTCTGTGTTAGGTGTCTGACCTTGTTGCTCTCAAAGCACTTAATAAACTATGACACAGTTACCTGTCAGTTTGGCTCTGTTCCTCAAAACACTATAAATTCCTTGAGAACATGGATCTGTCTGCCATATGTATCCCAGTGTCTCTAGTACTTAGCACAGTGCTTAGTACATGAGTACCAATACAACTTTGTTTAATTAATGAATCATTGTTGCAAGGTGATATTGATCTTGCCCCAAACATACTAAACTGGAATGAATGAATACTTGAGCAGATTTTTCCAAGTAAACGGAAAGTATAAATAATAAATGTCATTAACATACATATAGGAGGTTGAACAATGCCCCTTGTCTCCAAAATGTTCATATTCCAATCCCTGAAAACTGAATGTTACCTTCCATAGCAAAAGGGTCTTTACAGATGTGATTAAATCAGTGGTCTTCCTATGGGGAAATAATCCTAGATTATTCAGGTGAGCCCAAGAATATTAGGAGAGAGGCAGGCAAGTCAAAGTTAAAGAAAGTGATATGATGCTAGCCAACAGTCAGAGGAGATGTGACAATGGAATCAGCAAAGATAGACAGAGATAGAGATAGAGGAAGTTGCTACACTATTGACTTTGAAGATGGAGGAAGGGAACATGAGCCAAACAATATAGGCAGCCTCTAGCAGCTGGAAAAAAACAAGGTGATAGATTCTCCCCAAGAGCCCCAGACATAACGAAGCCCTACTGACATCTTGATTTTTGGATTTATGACCTCTAGAACAGGGCTGGGCAAGATGTTGATTACGGTCCACCAGTGGGCCACCAAGCAATTTTAGGGTGACCACCTGAATAATTAAATAGCTAGTAGATTGCAACACTTGGAGAAGTAGCCCTTGCCCTGAAAAGTCTGCCCAAGCCTGCTCTAGAATAATAAGATAATGAATCTGTGTCTTTTCAAGTCACTCAATTTGTGGTAATTTGTTATAATAGCAATAGGAAACATACAATGTACTTCAGCTTTTCTCATATAATAGGTACTTCAGAAAATAAGAGAAGAGGATAGAGAGTGGCTATGGACAAATGTAATTTATTTGTGATCTGGTATCCTATTTATTAATAGAACTGACCCCGTTTAGATACATTCTTTCTGCTGGCTCCTTGGAAGAGATATTTAAAAACAAAACAAAACAGTTTTTAAAAAAGAAATTTGAATCAGGTTTATGCTAAGTAAATCAAAAGGAGGACTGAAGCAATTAGTAGGATCATTAGAATTTTTTATAAACTATACTTGAGGTCAATGGATTTGTTGTTTGTAAATTAGTTGGATAGTTCAGTGAGTTCACCTGGCATCAGGATTATACCAAATAGAAAAGAACAGGGAAAACAAAATCACTACTGCTATATTTCTCAAAGTCAGTAATATTTTTAATCAGTTATTCACTTGGCAGCAACATTTGATCATTTGCAAAAGAAAAAACTAAATCTTGATAATTAATTCTGCTTGCTTTCAAATGTCTAGCTGTACAGTTGCAGCATCACTATATAGTGTTTTTTTCCAGCCACAATTTCCTCTTTTAGGTCTATAAAGCATTTTAAAGTCAACATGTAGCATGCCTGACTGTGTTAATACAGTATATTAGATCACCATTGGAATTTTCTAATAGCTACTACACTTTTCTTGCTATCAGCTAGTCACTGAAAGCCCCATTAAATCTCATGCTAAATTTCATTATGAAAACCCCTAATAATGTGTCTTGTTAAAAATCAAAATGTGTTGTACCCTGTTCAGAAGTCCCTAGTATTGTTTCCTATAATTATTTTAATTAGATTTTAGCTCTCTACTTTTTATATTTTCTTGTAGATTCTTTTGGATTTAATTACAAATCCATCCATATGCATTCAGAAGTGCTGGTTTGATATTTTCCAGTGACAACTACATTTTATTCAAAGAAAAAAATGTATTAGAATAAAAATTGCAAGAGACTAACCCATTGTATGAGATGATTAATTGAATTCCATATTTATATGCATTTTTGATGAATGATTTCCCATAGTAAAATGACTTGAATGATGTATCAGGGCACCATTATTCATTTTAATAGGTTTGCACAAAGTGCATATCACTATTATTATAGATCAGCTGTGAAGATGTGGATTTCATTCCACCTTCATCCATTTTTAAGTCTGACAAACTTAGCTCTGTGAACTTGGGGAAAGAGAAAAATCATCCTGAGACTCTTAGGTCTGAGATTGACTTCAGCTACTATATAGAAGAAAAAAAATTTGTTTTGATCCATAATTCTCACAAATCTTTTGCTCTGTCAGTATTAGATACCTGTTTGTTTAGATCTAGCTAATAATGATTAATGATGGTTATTGTGAGGTCTCTCCAAATTCCACCGACTTTCTTTTTCTTAAAGTCATAAAATTATCATATTAGATGTGTAATCCATTTGTGAAAGCAGATTAACAGAATGTGGCTAATACTTTGAATAGCAGTTTTTGCACTATTCCAAATTTAGGACTAAAAGGTATTTCATAAGAGCAAAAAATTAATAAAATGCATGTGTAACCTGTTTTTTTAAAAGAAATGAGATAATTAGCTGGAGATGAGAGAATATAAAGAAAATTTTCATCATTACTCATATAATCCCTGTCTACAAAAATACTAGTCTAGGGAAGATAACAATATACAATATACAATAGACCCCCTCCCCCTTAGTCATGGGGAATAGGTTCCAAGACCCCCAGTGGATGCCTGAAACCACGGATGATACCAAAACCCTATCCACACATACCTATGACAAAGTTTAATTTATAATTAGGTACAGTAGAAGATTAACTACTACTAATGAAATAGAACAATTACAACAATATACTGTAATAAAAGTTATGGAATGTGATCTCTCTCTTTCACAATATCTCATTGTACTGTACTCACACTTCTTCTGTGGTGACGTGAGATGATGAAATAGCCAAATCTTATTTCTGAATCTGGGTAAGCAGCCCTTACTTGCAGTAAAGGTCTTGGTATCACTTGTTTTAGGGATTCGTGACTGAAGTTTTCATATAGGCTCAATCCATTCTGACTCGAAACATTGTCATCGATTGGGACATATTTTCCATTCATGTCTTTCACCCACAAATTTAATGCCTTTTTCCTCTTAAGTAAGCTCTTATCACTCACCGTGGCCATAATGTTTGCAATGTATGGTCCAACAGCAAAACCAGCATAATTTTTTCATTTCCTTCTTCACAATTTCATGGACAGAAGACTCATTTTTAATGTAGATCTTAGCAAACTTAGAATACAGTTTTTTTCTTACCAAGTGGAGAACTTTTATCTTTCCACATAAAGGAAGCCGTTTATGCTGCTCTTCGGCATATCCCAATTGCCATCATCACTACTGTCGTGTTTGGGGCCATTATTAAGTAAAATGAAGGTGACTTGAACACAAGCACTATGATACTGCGACAGTAGACCTGGTAACTGCAATCGTTAAGTTACTCACAGGCAGGTAGCGAATACAGTGTGCATTCATTGGACAAAGAGACAATTCACATCCCCAGCTGGACAGAGCTGGCTGGAGGGAGATTTCATCACTCTACTCAGAATAGCGTGAAAGTTAAAACTTATGAATTGTTCATTGCTACAAATTTCTATTCAATGTTTTGGACCTTGACCTTTCATGGGTAACTGAAACTGTGGAAAGTAAAACTACAGATATGGAGGCAATACTGTATATGGCTTTTTGTTCTTATAGTAATTGTATTGAATCAGAGGGCCACATGATACTATTAATACAACCAATCTACCTTAAGCATTAGGCTCTTCGGGTTCCGTCCTCCCCAACCAATCTTTTGACCATTTGGCTTCCCATATAACTTACCTGTTTGGGGAAAATTATGCTGTTTAAGCTACCATGAGCTTTCTATTCCACTTCTGAAAATACAGTTTTGAAAATAATATTTAATCTAACATAATCTTTCACCCAATTCTCAGACCTAAGCCAGTTCACATATTCAGAATCCCTTGAATGAAAGGGAGTCCAAGTCCTTTTGAGGAAGAGCTCAATATTCCAAAGCTTATACCCATTCTTCCTCAAAGGGACCTGCAGCCATTTCCCACCTTTGAGAGGTGATTAGATACGGGCTTTGAGAACTATGCTAATGCTTGAGGAATTAAAACTCCACTGTGGTTCACCAAAAAGAGTCCTACCAAGGTCAAAATAAAGAATTTTCCTCAACCATCTCATAGAGGACCAGATGGGTTTAAGAATTCACACAGTGGTCATTTCACAGTTCCTGAAGGTGTAGTAGGAACAGACATACTTGATTATAAGATGAATCTCTACTCTCAGTTCTTCACCTGTGAGGTGAAACTGTTATGCTGGGAAGGACCAATTGGAAGCCTTCAGAACGGCCCACCACCCCCAACACACACACACACACACACACACACACACACACACACACACACACACCAAAACAGGAAGCCAAAAGTAATGCTGCATTCCTTGAGAAATGATAGATTAGTGGCAGTATCAAAGTTGTGACATGTGGAAGAGGGATACCTTCAACACTTAACTTGCATTTTGGCCTGTACAGACACCACGTCTTAGAGAATTAAATTGGATTCTCATAATAATCAGGTAGTTACTGCAAATTCAGCTCCTGTTCCAAATATTGCCTTTTTATTAGAGCAAATCCCCAGAGGTGCTAGCATCTGGTTGGCATCTATTGATCTGATGATGCTTTTTAACTTTACACCAATTAGCAAAGCCCATGTTTTCATCCTCCTTTTGGGAGAAGAAGTTTACTTCACTGTCTTAGTTAGCTCAGACCTAACCCTTTTCTAGCTTTCTGTCAAAACCTGGCATGCAGGAATCTTAATCATCTTGCCATCCCACCTGGCATCATATTGGTCTGTAAATGGATGATCTAATGCCAATCAGATCTATTCCGCAGGAATGATGTAGTGAGATAGATGTGCCAGAGAGTAAGAGAGAAAAATTTAAAAACAGGGACCTGTGACCTCACTGAGAATTGGGGGGGGGGGGGGGGGGGGGGGGGGGGGCGCGGTATTCACTGGGTCTAAGGCACAGCTGTGTATTCCTTTCAACCTGAGAGACAGGTTGCTGCACCCTTTCCTTGCTTGAACAAGAAAAAAAGTGCACTACTCAGAGGGCCTCTTTAGATTCTAGATCAATAGACACTATATTTGAAAGTGTTTCTTCAGGCCATTTATTAAATGATCTGTAAGATTGGCTGTTTTAAGTGAAGTTCAATTGGACCAGGCTGAATTTTAAGCTGTATTTCTATTTGGGCAAATGACCTCACTTATAGTGCTCAAGTGTCTATTACTAGGCAGGCTGTTCCATTGAGTTTCTGGGAAACACTGATAGAAAAATCACAACACAGGTACCCATGGGTTGGAACAACACATCACAAAATTCCTATTCTATTGAGAAATCGTTTCTGCTGATCACTGGTACTGGTGGAAACGAATGCCTGCAAACAATTCTGTGAGCTAAGCTTCCAATCATTAACTGGGTGTCCACTGGCCATAAACACGAGCATGCAAAGAAACCCTGTTTCTCATTAAATAGAGGTAGTATGTATGAGGAGAGCTCAGGTATAGCCTTAAGGTGCAAGGAACTTACCTGAGCTATTGACTGACTTGCATAGCACCTACTTCTATGACATTGTCACCTCCGCGTCAACCCAGACCCGTAACAACATAAAGACTTTCCTTGACCACGTTACTGAGGGAGAAAGAATTGGAGCCTTGTTACTGAGTATATTATATGGTATATTGCCATTGACTAGAATAGACAGCTGTAAAACCTCACTCAGGGGTGGTCTTAAATTCCAGTTTGCAATGGAAACATTCTACAAGCAGAACATGGTGCAGTGCATTTTGTTGAGCATTTTTGTTTTTCTGGCCATACAGATGGCTGTAACTCTAGTCTGTAGTGATTAATTCATGGGCAGTGGCTAACAGTTTAATGAGGTGGTCAGGGGCTTGGGAAAAACAAGGTTGGAGAATAGTTTGTGGTAGGACCTCTTGGAATGGGCAGAGAGTGTCAAAACATTTACATCTCACCTGAATGCTTATCGAAGACTGTCCCCTTCAATGAAGAATCTCAGTAGTGAGATGTTCAAGATCTCCCATTCTGTGGATGTCATCCATACTGCTTTCCCAACCACTCAGTGCTTGATCTAAAGGGATTGTGAATATAGCAGCCAGGGCTACACAGACAGACATAACCTGGGACTTGACTTTACAGCACTTATCTGGCCACCACTCGTGCCAATGGCCTGGTCTGCTAACAACAGAGACCAATACTGATGTCTCACCATTTATCTGGTGGCAGATTGCTCTTATATAAATCCCCTTTCGTTATGATTTGTCCCAACTGAAGTAAACACAGCACACAGAATTTCCCTTCCCTTCTCTCACTGTTTTCCCCAACACCCCATCTATGGATTTATTAATGCTTTATTCACCACCATGGTCTCATATACATCATTGCTTCTGACAAAGGGACTGACTTTCCAGCCAAAAGGAGTCAGGCAATGAGCTCAGTCCTTGGTAATTTACTTTTTTATGTGCTCCAGGCATCCAGAAGCAACATACTGAAGGAAATGTGGAAATGCTACTGCTACGTGCTCAGTTATAGTGGTAACAACACTTGGGAGGGTCTATAGCGAACCCTCTACCTTGTGGTATGTACTTCGAACCAATAACCATGTCTGCTGTCTTCTCCATCTAACAAGGGGTAGAAATAAGAATTAGCTACACTCAGTATTTTGCCTAATGGTCCATTCACAAACTTTTGCATTTTGTTCCTGCATGGTTTTTCACCTTTGAGCTCTGTGACGTCTTGTTCCTCAAGGTAAAAAGCCAAACAAAATCTCTTGCACCAGGAAATACAAAGTGGTTCCAATGGACTAGAAGTTGAGAGTGTCACCTGGATATTATGGGTTCCCTATGCCACCAAATCAATTGGCAAAGAATAGGTTGCAAGGAAGAATCCTGACTAACAAGGGAATAATAGGTCGTTGCCACATGAAGAAGTCGGGATATGGTCTGGCACCAAGAGAATGATCAAGGTCTGCTTCAGTGTAGAATGGTAAAAAGTGTTAGTAGGTGATCACAGCACCCCATTAGAGACATGACTTCCAGGGCGTGAGACCCTTGAGGAATGAGGTTTGGGTCACCACACAAAAAAAGCGTCATGATCAGCCGAGCTGCTGGCCCTGGATAAAAATGACATGAAATTGGAAGTGAGACAAGGCAGTGTTCATGTATACGTAGTTCTATTTTCTTGATTGAACCCTTATTATTAAAATGATTCTTTTAATTTTTTTACTTAAAATTTTATAAAACAGGACACTTTCAGACATTTTTGAATGTGCAAGAATGCCTCATGCCATATAAACAATACCTGTTTTTGAGTCTTTTACTTACTAGCTATGGGAACTGTGTGAAATGAGAACATTAGTGGTACTGTAGACTTTTGATCCTGTTTTCCTAACTATAAAATGAGGTGTTTAAAATTACATTGTGTTGCATTTTTTTCCAGCTTTAAGATTGAATAATATTTGAAGGTTATGAGCACACACTATGGCATAGAAAAGGATGCGTCCATTTACTTTGACCTCTCATTAAATCCCTTTGATATGATTTTTTTTCCCTTCGTTCTTGGAGGAGCTTTTGGTTTATATATGAGTTAGTGTTTTCAGAGAGAGAAAGCCAACCAGTTTCCTGAAACTCTGATATAACTGGATGGTTGACCTGTGAGGGCTAATACAAAGTGAATGAAATTCAACACCAGTGTTCTACTCCAACACTGTGTCAAAGAAAAGTAAAGATTGAAACAAATTTGTAAATGCAGTTATAACAACCACCTTTTATTTATGCGACTCTAGTAGTGACCAGTGCTATAGGCGTCATGGCTTGAAAACTTCTTAAATAGTTTTTATGAACTGTGGATGAGCGTGTGAATAAGAATGGAATTAGGTAGACCTGAATGGAGCCAACAAGCCAGTTTTTGAATATTTTTGCTGACACCAGAGAGAGAGCCTGGAGCTCCTTAGGTACTGGGTAATTGGTTTTGTTGATTGACTTGAGGTTTGTCCTATGAAAACATGATGTGAAGGGAGGCTGTGGGCTTTGAACAGAAGTGCCCTTGACTTCGCTCTTCCTTTTTGGCTGCATTACTCTGAAAATATTATAACTCTCTAATGCTCAGTTTCCCTATCTTTAAATAATTTCCACTCTGCAGTGTGAAGATTAAATGAGATGTTGCCTTTAAAGTGATTACCATAGTGCCTGGCACACAGCAGAGGTCAATTAAAGAAAAACAAAAACAAAAATAAAAATCTCCCCCACAGGGATTTCAAAGCAAGCACGAGAATAGAGGAAATAAAGTTTGATTTTTGTTAGTAGAGTTTGAGTGGGACCTAAAGGTGCACCACTAACACAACGGTTGAAGTGCAAAAGAAGGCCAAGGATAAGGCAAGTTTAAACCTAGTACCCCCCAAGGGATAAAGAGTCAGATTGAATAGCAGCCAGAAGCTCAAAGAGCCCTCAGTTCTCAAGATATAGTACGTTCGTCTGCAAGTCATAGAAAAAAAGGCTTTTGGGATTCTATTTTCAGGTTTTGTTTAGATGTTTGGCATCATGTTAAAGACTAATCAAACACACTCTTAACTCTATTTAGAAATAAATAAATTCCTGGCTAGAGCAATGAATAAATATTAAAAAGAAATGAGTCAGTCTTTCTCCTTTTTTCTTCCCTTGATCCAGAGGGAATGCCTGGAGATCTAAAATTCTACCAGTTAATTGGATGTTAGCTAAGCATTGAGTTTGAAAATAAGATTCTTCATAGAATTATTTTTATTTTCTGGTGTCCTAAGGGTTTTCCCAGGGGGTAACTGAGTTCAGCCAATTATCCCCTACCTTTTTTGTCTCCCAGATTGGATAGAAGGGGCAGGGTACCAATGTTCAGTTATTGACTTCATCCACAATAAAATCTAATTATTGAGGTGGCTCTGTTTATTCAGAGCTCTAAATAACTCATATCAGCTGACATTTGTTTTTGCTCCCTTGGTGATTGAAGCAGTTTCTAAATACGTAATTTGTCTATAGTAAAAAAGAAGAGTTTAATTGAATTTAAATTTATCTTTAGTATCCTTGCCCACTTAGCAGCATCATTTACACGCCAACAACGAATTACCAAATGCAGATTATTCTTTCTTTCTACCTATGCCAATTTTCACTTAATTATATGTGTGTTTTCCAGGTGGGCTTTCTCAATTTACATAGAATTTGTGAAATCTGGAGTTTAAAAAAACAAAGCTCTGGATCTTACTGAGGTTATAAATAAAACGTTGAGTAATAATTACTCTCCATGTATTAGCTGTTAAGTATGTCATATAGCTAGGTAACATCCTTACACATCTCATCAATGCTTAAACTCTTTAACTGCATGTTTATGTGCACATGACAATCATTATTAGCCACAGCCTAATTATATCCTAATCACTGAATCTGAGAAACCTAATTACAAAATCAGATAAATCAAAGGCTGCAGGGAAAAAACTGAAACAGTGTTTCATTTTTTTGAAAGAAAAAAAAAATCTAATTTATTATGTTACTGTACAGTCCTGAAGTAGATTGATCCCACATTTTCTTGTGTTCCTGGAATTCACAAGGAAGATAGACACAGAGCAACATTCAATTACTGAGATGGTAGCCACCAGACTTTCTGGTGATACTTCCTGTATTTCTAAATACCCAATCAGCTTCTGGCCAAAAGTCAGAAAGTTTTTCGTGTCTGCTGTGGTTCTGGAACAGCACCCTGAGACCCAGGCAAGAACATACACATCAGCGGAGCAGTTATTTTACAAGTATCTGATTATATATTCTGGTGTGACCATAGGGTTTCCAAACAGGCATCAGACTATTCAACATGTATCAACAATATGTATTAAGTTTACCCCATTTCTGAGGTGCCATTCTAAGTTCTGGGGAGATAGCAGTGATCAAATCAGATTCAGTTTCTTCCCTGGTGGGACTTACATTCTGAGTAAAGACATTCAAAAACATTCAATGTGTCAAGTGCTATCAAGAAAAATAGACTTGTTTAGCTTGAGAAGCCAGAGAGGACATTTGAGTAGAAAGCATGCATTCAAAAGGCAGTGAGCTATGGAAGACAGGAGAGGGCGTTCCCACTAGAGGAAAGACAATGCAGATGTCATGAGGGGAGGACTGACTTCACATCTTCTCAGAACAACAGCCTAAGGTCAAAGTGTGGGCTGGAGGCACTTCAGGAGGTTGGATTTTAGTCTGATGCTAATGGGAAGGCACTGCCATGTTTTAAACAGGAAATTGAGCATAGGTTATATATTTTTATATTTTAATTATTAAAGTATAATTCCACATGCAGTAAAATTTACTTGTTTAAAACATACACAGTCCTAATTTTGACAAACACGAATATTTTTGTCATTTTCACATTCAGTATATACAACAGTTCCAACAGCCAAAGGAATTGTCTATGTCCCTTTGCAGTAACTTCCACCCACACTAAATCTTTTTACTGTCACTATATTTTGCCTTTCAGAATATTATGTACATGGAATCATATATGCTGCCTTTGAGTATGACTTTTTTTACTTAGCATAATGCATTTGAGATTCAACCATGATGTTGCAAGTATCAGGAGTCTGTTCCTCTTTTATTAAATAGTATGCTGTTTAAAGTATGAGGCACAATTTATCTTTTTAAACTTAATTTAATTTAAAATTTAAAACATTTAAACTGTTTTCCAGTTTTCCCCTTTTACAAAGTAATCTGCTATCTCGTATATCCTCACACAGGTTTTTGTGTGAATATAGGTTTCCATTTCATTTGCGTAGGTCCTGAGAAGTAGGGTAACTAGGTCATACGATGAGTGTATGTATAAACTGCTGAAGTCTTTTTTAAATTAGCTGCACTGTTTTCCATTCTCATAAGCAGCGTGTGAGTTCCTGTTGTTTTGTGTCTTCACACACACAGGGTTTTTTTGTTTTTGTTTTTTTTTGGTGGGGGGTTGCCCTTCATATTTATTTTTAATATCTCAACTCGGGTTTCTGAAGGGAAACTGACTGTATTAGGCAAGAAGGGAATACAAAAAAGGAGTAGAGGCTCTACTGCAGTAGTCCAGGTGACAGGTGATAGTAGTATCAATGAAAATGGTCATGACAGAGATAGTAAGAAACATCAATTTCAGGATATACCAGGACCATCCAGAAAATATCCAGTCTTGTAGCTGTTCTCATTATGTTGACATTGGATTTTTTCTGGACAGCCCTTGTAATTTGATGGTAGAGGTGTGTGAGGGAAGAGGATAAATAGGAGGCAATGAATATAATGGGATCCATAGATGAAAAATAGATTTTGAGATGGGAGATCCAGATTCTCTTTTAGACATGTCATATTTGAGATGACTCTTAAACATGCAAGACAAAATGTCACATTAGATGACTCTACACACTGACATTCAGAGAAGTGATCTGAAACAGATGTATGAGTCTGTTACTCATATGGGGCTGGAGATTTGTACTTAGAAATTACCAGGTCTTTGTCATATTTAAAAGCTTTGTTTGGGATGAGATTTCCTAGAGAGGGTATATAAAGATGTGAGGTTTGTGTCACCACAACAGTTAGAATTTAGGGGGAAAAGGAAGAACCAGCCAGTGACCAATAGGAAGTGGATTAGAAATCTACAAGGCAATTTTATAATCCAGTTCTTGCTATTGGCCATTGTCAAGTATGTAGACAAAAGGCATAGAAGCACAGACAGTGCAAGATTATGTAGCTCTCAGAAATAATTGTTGGATTTTGGTGGTAGGTACTGGCCTTCCTCTGTTGTCCTCCTCAAATACTTTCTGCAGTTACTTTAAATAAAGAGATGGCTCAGTTTTGAGGGGAGAGTAGGAGGTAAGTCTGAACTCCTATGGACTGAGCTCAACAACTTTTGGTGGCATGATTAAAAGGCAGATCGAAGTGAGGAAGCGGATGTGAGCACCTGGAAAAAAGGGGGGGAGGGGAATACTTCTTAGGCATCTTTGGTTTCTCCACAGCACAGAGAACACTGTAAATTGTACAGGTGGACGCATAGGAAAGATCCCAGCTTTGGAGTTAAGCAGCTTGGACTTGAGCTCCCGCCTCTGCCCCTCTGGAGCCTCACTAGAGCACTCGGGTGATAACAGTCATTATAACATTAGTTACATCATGTCACTGCCTGATGCAGGTCCCTCCTTTGACTCTCCATCTCCCAAAATGCAATAAAAGGTCCTTACAAGGTCTGATAATGCTCTACCTAATTGGTGCATTCCTCTTATCTCTGATGCTATCTTCTCTAAGTTTTCCCTTCTCTTATGTCCTTTTGGACACTGTGTGGGTACTGACCATTGAGCCTCGTAGGCACATGACCACCTCCATCCTGCGAGATGCTCTCCCATGTTCCTCAGGTATTGCCCTCCAACTCAACCGCATGGCTCAGGCCCTTCTTTCCTTTGGGTCTTTGCTCAGTTACCTTCCCAGTGAGCCTTCGTCCCCTGACCTCCATAGCATTGCAGCAGCCCTCTGCTCATGTTCTCAGCCTTATTTCTCTCCACAGTGCTTTCCATCAGCTGACATACTCTGTGTGTGTATGTGTGTGTGTAATGTGTTTGTATATTTTTTATATTAATGTGTATACATATACATATGCATACATTTGTTTATTGTTTGAGAGAGACAGAGAAGGGGGAGGGCCCAGAGCAGTCTCCATAGTTGTACATGATCAGTTCTGACATAGTTTCGTTCCACACAGGTGGATACAGGGCCATGCAGGCCAGGAACTGAACTGAGGGTGCATCTCAGGTCAGCATATGGGTTTGCACAGGCCAGGGCTGGGATTCAAGCCCTGGATTTCATGGTTGCAAGGCGAGCTATCCCAGTATTCCTATATATAAATTTAACATTTTTTATTTCCCACTAATACTTAAACTCCCTGGTGAAATGAATTCTGTGCATCTTACTGCAGTATCTTCAGGAACTAAAATAACCTGGCCACACAGTAAGCACTTGGTAAATATGTACAAGGTGAATTAAGTAAATAATATATACAAGTCACTACACACAGTGTCTAACTAGTGTAAGACTATGACAGATGATTGTGTCGTATTATTACTGTTACTGTTAATAGTTGTTTTTTTTACTTCTTGAATGTTAACTAGAATCAGATTCTGAGACATCAAGCATATCTATATATCAGTCTTTACCAAAAGCTGAGTAGTTGGACTTTTATTATAGCTTGGCTACCTTGAAGTCTCATAGACTTGGGAGAGGCTCGTGAACTCGGGAGCAGCACCTTCTAGGCAGAATGAGCTATATTTAGCTGCACCTGCCTCTGAAGGCCATTCTCTCTGTATAATAAATGAGTTGGACTTGCCAAACACATATGTCTTCTGTGTAAGCCAGCTAGAAAACCAGGCTGTGCTTCTAAGACAGTGAAATTGGATCCGGAAACAAGGATGTTATGTAGCCTATTGACCACTGGGCTCGGCCTCTTCTGGGTTTCTTCCCCAGCTCTCAGTTCTTAAGAGATTCACATTCAAAAATATAACATTTAATCTTCTCCCTTCTCCCAGATTTTGACAGCTATTTCTGTTGGTTAACAAAAAAGAAAAAAAAAGTCTTATCAGAAAAGAAAGATAATAATGAAAATGCTAAGATTTACAGTGAGCCAGGCACTCTGCTAAGGGCTTCTGCTTGATCGTGTCTCCTCACACTCAGGTTCCCTCTTCTATGCTTTGGGCTGATTTCTGCCCCTCTCCCCCCCCCCAACCTGCCCAAGTTCATATGCAGTAGAGCCTCAGTTAACCAACACCCATTGGGATTGGTAAATGCCAGATTAATGTATGTAGACTCCCCATTAACAGAACTGAAGCAACCAGCAAAATCTCAGTTGGCCAAAAAAATTGGTTTTGAGTTCTGGTTAACAGAGAGTCTACTGTATTGAAGTCCTCTATGCTCTATGTGATGAATATCACATATGTGATATCACATATGTGGAGAACAAGGTCTCTAAAAAGGTGAGTAATTGAAAATGAGGTCTTGAGGCTGGAGCCTAATTCAATCTGACTGATGTGCTTATAAGAAAAGGAAATTGGACACAGAGAGATAGCAGGGATGTGCACATGCGCACACACATGTGCGTGCGCGCACACACACGGAAGACCATAGAGGATGCAGAGAAGACAGCCATCTTGCATGCCGAAGAGGAAGACCTCAGAAGACACCAAACCTGCTGACATCTAGGTCTTAGACTTCCTGCTTCCAGAATTGTGAGAATGTAAAATTGTGATTGTTTAAACCATCCAGCCAATGGGATTCTATTATGGCAGCCTTAACACAGTAATATACCTGCCATAAAACATCATTAGCTGCCTTTTTGAGATGAAGAACCCGAGTTCAGAAAAGTGAAATCACTCATTAAGGACACCCAGCTTCCAAGAGGCAAGGACATAATTAGAAACCGAAGTGTCTGACAAGTGCATGTTCTAGCTTTGCAGCAAGCAGCAGCAGTGAAGAGCAGATTCAGAGCCAAGTTCTGCACCGGCTGAGATACTCGTGGCAACTGACTGGCAAGGCTGAATGATAGATCTTGAAGCAAAGGTTCAATTTGAACCTTTATCTTACTGGTTTCCTTCTACTTCTAGTTGCTGTCACTTTCCTTCTAGGAAGCCTGTGTTCTTACAAAGACATAAGAGAAAATACATGGAAGTATATTTGTTTCTGTGTTGCTTACTTCTGTAACAAAGTACCACACACTTGGTGGCTTAAAACAACACAGATTTATCATCTAACAAGTCCAAAGGCCAGAAGTACAAAATGGGTCTCAATGGGCTGAGATCAAGTTGTTGGCCAGGCTTGGATTCCTTTGGAGGCTCTGGGGGAGAATCTGTCTTCTCACCTTTTCCATCCTCTAAAGGGCACCCCAAAACTTCCAAAGCCAGCAGCATGGCATCTGCAAACCTCTTAACTCTCCTGCCTCCCTCTTCTATTTACATGGACTCTTGTGATTTCATTGGTACAACCTGGATAGTCCAAGATAAATGTCCCCATCTCAAGGTCAGCTAATTAGCTGTCTTAATTCTGTCTGTAACCTAAATTCCCCTTTGCCATATATAATAACAGTTCACGGTTCTTGGATTAAAATGAACATTGTTGGTGGGTGTCTTATTCCGCTTACTATAGCATCTACCAAAAGGAAAAAGCTAGCTTTGATATCAAGGTCACATAAGCAGAAAAGTCATATGTAGACAAGTTCAATTCTGAAGCTGGGGGGTGGGGAGGACTGAAGCTGCTGAAGAGAGTTGCAGGTTGGGTGGAGTCAGTTAAGCAGGTTCACAAAACAGCAGATGCAAGAAAAGGGAGGAAGACAGTCACACGTTGGGAGTTCCCTGGGACTCTGTCTTGCCACTATGCACACTGCCTGAAGACTGTGTTTTGAGTGAGATTTTTCCAGGAATGATAACACTACCAAAAATAAGCCAATTAGCATGTGGTATTCCATTGGCCATCATGATTGGTTTGGGGATGGCCATGTGACTAAGTTGGTTAAGTCAGAGGACTTGTGTCAAAGGTTGCAGAAAAAGATATAAACAGTTTGATGTGGACCAGTCAGCATGAATCAGGTGGTCTTGGGAGCTGATGGCTGTCACCTGGTAACAATGAGGGATGTCAGTAACTGTAGGATGACAGTAACAATAGAAGGAGGAGACAAGAGAGGACAAAATGGAAGAGGTCCTTAGTGTTATTCTCCAATTGCTACATCATACCCTTCCTGAAATCTACTCTACTTTTAGTTATTTTTAAGATACGAACAATGCCATTTTCTCTGTTGTTCACATTAGTTTGAGTTGGAAATGGATATATGTCCTCACACAAAACAGTAATACATCAATTGGGAGATATGCTGATACTTGGAACATTTAGATTTAGAGAGTTATTTCTTGAGGATTCAATTTTGTTCAAGTTTAGCTTTGATGTTTTTTATCACAAGATATCAATTACTTGGAAATCATCTCTACATTCTATTAACATGCTACCTTTTGCCTCTATATAACCTCATATCTTTGATATTCTAAACCTAACTATTAATATGAAAATTGGGTTCAATAGATTTTACCCTTTCCTCAGAGTATTATACTCCAGTTATTCTGTTTATCATGCCTATGTGAATTTTTTCAGTTTTACCTCATTTTTACATTGCTAATTAGGCCTTTCGGTAAAACTGTTATAACAATTCTTTGCTCCTTTCTGCAAAGATTTATTGAAAATCTAGTATGAGACTAATGTGCCAGGTACTATTTGTTTATTATGGGTTCAAGGAAAATAAGACTGATGAGATTCCTGCTCCTATGAAACTTGCATTCTAGTAATGGTACAGATACATAAATAAGTAAAAAATAAATGAAAAGAACATTAAATTAAGTACTGTGAAGTAATATAATATCTAAGTAACCTATTGCAACAATAAAGATATGCGGCAAATCTTCCAAAACTCGGTAGCTTTCAGAGAATTTATTTTCAGATGGTAGTGGTCTGGGGTTCAGTTGATTCAGCGGGGGCACAGGTAGGTGGCTTGGCCTCAGGCTGTAGGGCTGGTGTAGCTTTCACGCTCCAGGTCAGCTGGGGTGGAGCTACTCTGTAGTTTCCTTATCTTCGGTGAAACAAAGGGCTATCTGAAACATATTCCTTGCAATGCAATGACAGAAATGTAAGAAAGCAAGCAGAAACTAGGGAGGTCTTTCAGGTTCTGGGTTTGGAACTGCAAACTGTCACTTTTACCCATATACCGTTGGACATAGGAAATCATGTGAATGAGCCAAAAGTCAAGAAACAAAGATGTCTACTTTGCCCAAAGATGAAGTTATGAAAAGAAAAAGGTACAGAGAAGACGAGTCATTGTACTTCAACATAGCACACATGAGGAAATGATGGAGAAAGACGGGTGTGAAGAGTGCTACTTCCCGATTGAGTATTTATTATACATTAAGGCATCTTTGAGGTGAAATCTGAATGATGACGAAGAGGAACCACGTGAAGAGACAATGAGAGCATTTCTAGTAAAAAGCCATGAGATGGGAATATTTCTAGAGTTGCCAAGTGATGGAAAGAGGTCAGGGTTGTTGGAGTATCAAGCAAGAGAAAGAGTGTTACAGAGACACCACACAAATTGGCAGAGGTCAAATCATGGAGAGCCTTGTAGTCTGCTATTCATCACTTTTGTTCAAATTACAACATGGCCTTGCTGGAGGATTTTAAGCAGAGGAAAGTAATATGAGTTATACTTTTAGGATTATCACATTGGCTTCTCTAGGGGAAATTAGTTATAAGTTCAAGAGCGGAAGCAGTTATTGTAGTGTTTTCAGTAAGGAGTGATGGTGGTTTAAACTAAGATGGTAGCAGTGGACATACAGAGAAGTGTACTGCTAATGCAATATATTGTGGAGCCAGACCCATAAGTCTTATTGGGAGTGGGATTGGAGTTGTTTGTAGGAGTGATCAGAGCTGAAGGGAAAAAATTCCAGGTGAAAACTGGTTAACATTTGTTTAGATAAGAAAGGTTGTTTTATACATGTGAAATATTATTATATATTCACAAAAGTTTTACTTTATTATAACTTGAAGTAGATCAACGAGTTTATCTCAGTTTAGATTGATGCCATTCAAGTACAGGAAATACCAATGGCTTTTAAGCTTTATTTTGAATTTTTGAGAGGAAAGGTTCTCCCTCCAAAACACTGTCTAGCTCTCTAGGTGACAAGCAGATAAAGTAGACAAATTAATATCCATTAGTATCAGCTCAGCCCCACACACTGAATTAGGTCTGTTGACCCTTCTTTCACTCCAGTTGTCAAAGAACTCCTTGGTCAGCAATTTATCTCCATACATTGCAGGTCAGAAATGCCAAGAGAGGCAGCACTGAGTTGTTGCTAAGAAGCTGTATGTGAGGGCTGCCTCCTACACCATGTACAGTCCATGGTATAGGAGGCAGTTTGGGCAACATAAGCAACAAAAAGATCAGCTGTCTATTAGAATTCAGTAAGGGGGAAGCTACACCAGGAAAACACCTGACTATTTTTAGTACTACCAAAGTAACGTTATTCTTTCTTTCTTTTTTTTTTTTTATTGTTAAATTTAATGGGGTGACATTGGTTGGTAACAATCAGACAGTTTCCCAATGGACAACTCCACATCACATCACCCATGCATCGCATTATGTGCCCAGCGTTATTCTTTCTAATGGGCTAATTCTAGATAAGAGAACAACGAGCCCCAGGCAGGCCTGAGAATTTAACCTGAAAGGATGGGACAGGGTGTGTAATGGGCAATGTTTAAGATTCATCCTCTGGTGCAGGTATTAATTGTCCAAGTTAAAAGTTTAAACACATGAATATGGAGAGGAACATATACTTAGAAAACTGTCTAATGGTAACTAAGAAGCATAGGAATATTGCAATGGTCAGCAAGGAGTTCCTAAACTCCCTGTGGCTGCCAACGACTTATCTGATCTCAGTAGCTCTTTCTTGCCTGACATCATAACTTTAAGCAACAAATCCTGTCCATTTCTTTCTACTGAAATTTATCAGAATTTTCAGCTCATGAAATGTACATTTTTAGAGTTGTAAAACTTGGGTGTTCTATAATTTTTATTTTTTATCTAACAGTTATGCTCATACTAAATGGCATCAAAATACTAACATATTTAAGAGGAACATCTTAAATACAAAGTGTGTTTAGTCTTGACAAGCTCACTGCTCATGACATTCTGGATTATTCTGGGGGGTAGTGATCCTGGATCTTTATGTGGATGGTGGCCTTGTTTCCTCGATATCATGAGAGACTAAAATATGTGTCAATGGAAGAATTTAAGAAAAATAGAAATAATAACAACCAATGTTCAAGTGCCTAGTTGAGTGCAGTTCTGGGTTAAGACTTTACATAAATTATCTCCTATTATCCTTATAAAGTACCAATTGAAGGGCTGGAAAGGCATCGTCATGTTAGAGCAGCAGCTCCAACATCCAGGGAACTCGTGGAGCTCAAGTTACCTTGAGCTCAAGCTGAGAACATCTTAGATTCAGCTCTCATTATCGATAATTTGTAGGAGTATTAACCCTATTTCATATATTTGTAGGTTCCTAATGAATGTGGCAGATATTTCTGGGGTACTTAAATATGTTGTAGTGAAATAGGGTCATCTGTAAATGTAGGAGAGACAAGGGAATAAGACTGATTTGGAATTGACCCCTGACTATTCCCCACAAGTTCATTCCCCATGGATTCGGGCTCCATTCTGGGTCTTCCTGTCCTTGTTCCTCTGTTTTCTAAGAATGGAGAAAATAATCAGGGAGTCACTCAGTTCCTTCAGCCAAGAGGATCCTGCCAGTCATTTGGATGCTATAACACAAGCTTGTCCAACCCATGACCTGAGGACCACATATGGCCCAGGATAGCTTTTAATGCAGCCCAATACAAATTCATAACCTTTCTTAAAACAATGCAATTTTTTTTTGTGATATATGTATGTGTATATTTTTAGCCCATTAGTTATCATTAGTGTTAGTGTATGTTATGTGTGGCCCAAGACAATTCTTCTTCCAATGGGATGCAGGGAAGCCAAAAGGTTGGACACCCCCCCACAAACGGTACCACATTGGTTGTCAGAGAACAGTTTCTTTGGTTAGGGATGCTGGCTCATTTACCACCTCTTAAAGATAGTGTGGACTAAAGTGACACAAGATGGAAGAGAATCCTTTCAGTATCCAAACCTAGTGACTGAACATCCCTTGGGTTCTAAGCATCTCCTCAAGGAAAGAGTCTTATCCCTTTGATATTTCCCAGAACACACATTCCAACATCATTCTGCAAGTTGGTGTAGTTTTTACTGAACAGAGAGTCCCTGAATTAAAAATCTGAAAATTTATAATGACTGTTATCAAAGAAGTATAGAGTAACAGGTGTTGGAGAGGATGTGGAAAAAATGGAGCAAACTGCCAGTTATAAAATAAATAAGCCACAGAGTTGTAAAGTACTGCATAGAGAATATAGTCAATAATATTATATTAATAATAACTTTATATGGTGAGAGATGGTAACTAGACTTATTGCGGCAATCATTTCATAATGTATAAAAATATTGAGTCACTATGTTGTATACCTGAAATTAATATAATATTGTATGTCAACTATAATTTCATTAAAAATATCTGAAGTTTCAATTGATCCAAAGTTCTTCTCTCTCTCCTTCTTCACACCCTTCTATGCTTTTAAGAGTCAGTTATTCTTGTGTTCATCTCATTTATACTCCCATTGATTATTGTAGTATAGAATTCTGCATTCTCCAGGCAGATATCCGGATTCAGCCAAGACTTATTAGTCATGTGTATCCTTCAGATTTGCCAGACAAATGTGTAAAGCCAAAGAATGCAGCATTTTAGCATCATATTTGATCAGGAAAAAATTGAGGCCCATAATGTTATGCAAAGCACAGGACTCTGCAAAGATAGCAATGGCTCTGGGTGGGTGAATGTTTCTGCTGCTCTGTGGCTATTCACACTTATCTGGGTACTTGGTGGGGTTCTGAGGCCTTAAACTTGGGTCTTTCGTGGATATAGTGCAGGGGAGGAAATAGAGGGCTGAAAGAACAGAGCTCTGTATTCCTGCTCCTCCAACAAGCAGCAGATAAATGCAAGTTTTCTAACCATGAGAATATAGGACCTATGGAAGTTTGGGAAAATTACATGTGGATGATGAGGCTTTTGGGGAGTTCAAATCATTATGTCTCTCAACTCTTGTGTATTTAGCTTTGCCTAAACATATGAAATGCATATGTTACAATTGTGAATTGGGGAGGGTACCTGGCATAGAGTTGGCAAACTACAGCCTGATGGCCAAACTGGGCTCACATCCATTTTTGTAAGGCTCACAAGCTTACGCATGGATTTTATAGTTTGGAAGGGTTGTAAAAATTAAGGAAGACTATGTAACAGACACCATTTGTGGCCCACCATGCCTAAGGGATTAACTCTGACCCTTTTTAGGAAAAAAAATCTTCTGGCCCCAGCCTCAGAAGGCTTGACTGTGACTTCTCCATCTTATCCCTCCCCAACTCCACAGGGACTAATTCCTGGCAATTCTTCTGGCAATGTCTTTGCTGCCAAATTTGTCTCCTCTAGAAAAGCAACTCAACAGAGTTGTTAGTGGGATGGGATCAGCCTCTTGTCAAACCAGATATGCTTCCGGAGTTGCTTGGTCCCCCCTGAAAAGGAGCATAGGAGTGTAAAGAAGGGGCTCTTCCCTGAGGACTCAGTATTTTCAGGCTGGTAAGATAGTCAGGAGATTGGCTTCCCCCTGCTTATCATAGAGGCAAGACAACTAAAGCCAGGAGAGGAACATTAATTGTCCTATGACAACAGAGACTTGTTAGAAAAGCTGGACTTGGGCTCAAGTACCCTGGATTTTATGAAACAAGCATTTATCAAGTATCCACATGTGCCAGACACTATGTGATTTGAAGAGCATAGAATAATGAAAAGGACAGCTGAGGTAGAAGGAAAATAGAATTGATTTTAAGGATAAGTCCAGTATTTTAGTGAAGTCTTCCAGGAAGAAAACACAGAAACAGGGTTAGAAGTGTAAGCAAGGGGAGGATGCTTATGAAGGTAGAATGGGGAGGAGGGAGCATTGAATTTTAGTCTTGAAACTAAAATGCATGTGGGATGCCTTGCAGTTACTACTGGAGCTGAGAGCAAGGTCTCCCTCAGCAAATAGGGTGAACCCCGAGGGCATTCTGGATCTTTTTTGTGGAGTGACCTAGTG
>PVKE010012254.1:0-38665 GCA_004027555.1 Craseonycteris thonglongyai
CTTCTGGGAATAATTGCAGACTTCTGGGGGGGGGGGGGAGGCGGGAAGATCCATGCACAGAAAAATCTCTTCATTGCTTCTGGCAAAAACATTAATGTCAAAACTAGCAGTAAATAAAAGGACACAGGCTTGTTGATTGGCTTATTTTTTAAGTCATTGGGAGGAGGGGAGTGCTTATGGGAATCTCTAATACTGGCCTCAATTTTCTTATAACCCAGGATTAGAATTCAGTATAGCAATCCTTCTTTCTAATGATTCATCAATTCTGGGATGCAGTAGGCCCAGTTCAGACAGAGAGATGTCCTGTGCTTCCCACCTTTTACTCTCCTTTCTCGGCAAGGTGGGCCCTGAAACATTTGAGTGCCTTGTTAAGAGACGATATCAAAGGAGTAGGACTGTACTAATTACCTATGGGTCTGCTTAGGTGAGCTATGACACTTCTATTTTTCTCACGCTTCCTAGGTGCCAAAAATCACTAATGAAGCCATAAAAGGAAATATGATATGTCAATGTCTTCTTTTTCGATGGTATATGGACTGAGAAAACAAAAAAACCCAACCAAACAAAACCCTTTGTTGTTCTGAGCTCTTACAGATATTTTGTCGCTGGTGATTGCTAATTACTGTCAGATAACACTTTGGGTGATTAATTGACCTTTCTTAGCCCAAACAATAAAGGCCATTTTACTCTGAGAGCACATTTTGTTTCACTGCTATTTCTATCACTGGGTGATTCTTCACTTTGCACCCCCGCCTTTCCCTGTTCCCCACTTCCCTTTATTTCTGACCCACACGTAACTTGGGGAAATAATTCTACAAATATTAGACCTCTTTCATTTCATCATGGGTCCTTACCAGGTTTCAAATCTATTCGCAGATACTATTTTTGGAGTCATTAAGACAGATTGTTTTACTCTGAAGATGAGTTGTTTATTGAGTAAGGGAAAGTAACCTAGGAACAAAGCACAGGCACACATTTAGTTTTGCTCTTATTTCTAAAATCTTTCTGGGCAGCAAGCCATTCACCTCTTCTTTAAGCTGGTCATAGTAGACTCTATGTCAGAGCCGGAACCTGTTTTCCTGCTATTGCTAATATCTCATATGGAGTGGTTGCTACATGCAAAAAGCTGTAAGAGATGAAAAAAATGAATCACGTTGATGTGACCTTTTTGGAACTTACTATGTAGCCATGAAGACATATATATACGCAGAGTTTATTAGGGTTGTCCAGGGTTGTTGCTCAGGCAGCCTCACTCTGACATGGCTTCCCTTGTCAAGTAACTTCCTTGTCAGGAGTCAGGTCATTCCCCAAAGTGAGCTTCTGTGCTGGCCTTTCTCCTGAGGGTCTGGCTCCTATGTGCAGCTGCCTCCCAGCTGTCCTGTAGGCATCTCCAATGGAAAACACTTAACGCAGAACTTCCCATGTTCCCTTCAAGTTCGCTCTTTCTCTCGGTTTCCTTACCACAGCCAATGACCCCTCCAGTCACCTGGAGCCACTCGGGTGTCCAAGACACCCCCTTGGTTCCATTACACATTTGGATTGACCCCCTAGTCTAGTTTCTCCTCAGTTCTCCCTTTGCACTCTTACGGCCTTATTTTATCCATGCAGGCCCTCTGTCATTTATCACCTTGACTTTTGCAACTCTCTCTTAACGGACTTCTTAATTCAGTGTCTGACTCCTCCAATTGACTCTTTTTCATCTTGTTGGCAGAAGAGTGATCTCTAAATGGAAAATCTGATTCCATGACTCTGTGGCTCTTTAACATTCTTCAGGAATTGTGGAAAAAGCAAAAACTCCTTAACAGGGCACAGAAAATCCATGCTGATGTGGCCCAGGCCTACCAGGCACATGGGAGTTTCTGCATTTCTGCTTTTGGCCTCTTGCCTGGACCTCAGTGCTCTGTTTCTCTCTGACCCCGTTCTCCACTGCCCACCTTCTGTGTCCCACCTCTCTCCCATCCCCACTCCTCTGCTGAATACCTTTCTCGAGTAGAGTTCCACTAAGTGTGGTCTCCCCTGGGAGCATTTTCTGAGGTCTCACGTTGATTTTGCTTCTTATTGCACCCTGGTTCACCCTGAACTTATTTCTAGCACAATACCCGAAGAGCACATGAATCTTATTTGTCAAAGTCTGACTTTTTCATCATCTGTAAAGTGCGTTATGGTAGGGCGTTACTTGCAGGCTTATCCCAGCTCAGTACCTGCACCTAATCTGTTCACTACAGAGTGAAGAGGTGGATTAACAACATTTTACAGGGCTCAGCTTTAGGGAAATTCTTACATAGTAAAGTTTTTTTCTTGTCTTTTTTGACTTTTCTTAATTCCAAGCCTAGGTATTTAATGCTCTTTTGCCAGTTACATATTATTTCTCTATTTCCTGCCCCACATACTGTGATAATAGCTGGAAAAGAACAACAACAACAAATTTCACCTCCATAAAACTAAGTATCAAAGAATTAAATGTTTTATTTTAAAATATACTGTGGATATGGTATCTCAATTCAAAGGGATTATGGACTGAATTTTTGTACACCTCCCCCCATTCATATGTTGAAGTCCTAACCCACAATGTGATGGTAGTTGGAGATGGGGCCTTTGGGAGGTAATTAAGGCTTGATGAGGTTATGAGTGAGAGTGTAGTTCTCATGATGGGATTAGTGTCTCTATAAGAAGGGACCACAGAGAGTTCTTCCATCCTTGTCCCTGCATGTGAGCACACAATGAGACAGATAAGCTGTCTCACTGAGCCACCCATAAGCTGAAGCCTCAGAATAAAACCTACCTTGCTGACACCTTGACCTTAGATTTTCTAGTCTCTAGAAATGTGAGAGATAAAATTCTATTGTTTAAGCCACCAGGTCCAAGGTATTTTATTATGGTAACCCAAGCACACTAAAGCAAAAGGGAATATTTTAATGGTAAAACTTCATATATTAGGGTAGACTGATGGGGAAATGTATTTTGCAATAGCTCATTTCTCTGTTCCCTGCCACAAATGTTACCATTTAGGGAGTTACCTTGAATTACTATAAAAATGAATGTAATCTGACATAATATCTATTAGGATTATTAAATGTGGCCAAGTCTAAGAAAAAAATTAAGTTTTCATAATTCTGAGCACATTTCTGGGATGGAAGTTTTTGTTCTAGTATAAGAGCTGATCAGAGAACTATTTTCTCATGAATGTGGTCAAAATGAAAAAAAAAATGTATCTCAATGCCAGAAATATCTGTGAAGTGGTCTGATTTTGTAACTGCTATTTCTTGCACTTCTTGGTATAATGCATGAGATAGGTCTGATTTCTCTAATAATACCAAGAAATGATAAGGACCACTCTTAGATTAACAGAAAAAAGAAAATTGGCTAAAAAGAGGTTTCAAGTCACAAGATATAACCCTTCAATGCAGGTTATTACAAGGGAGGACTGAGACTTTCTTTGGGAAATGCTGCTCAGCTCTTCCTACTTCTTATTCAGCTGTGATGATGACAGTACTTTGTCATCTACATTGACCACCCCATCTTGCTCCTGCCAACAAAATGGCTTGGTAACAGGCCTTGGGGGAAGAAAAAGTGGGGCAAGACCTGAGGTATCTTTTTGTGCATCAATGTGAGCCAAGATGGTATTCCAGAGCCAGCCAGAGGCCACAGGGGATCGCATGGCTTCCTTGGAGCCATGATGAAGCCGAATAAACAATCGTAGTCTCCAATTCTATCGTGAAAGGGCAGATGTTTATGTCATTTTAATGACAGTCCAAATGACATCTATTGCTATTATCAGCTTAGATCTTCCGTAGACTTGGAAAAGAATTCACCTCTATGTAGTATGTTTGTTTGGCTGAAGTGTATTCCATGTTTTTTAGTATTGCTATGGAATAAATATACAAATAAGAGCAAAACATTTCACACAAACATACCCATTTATTATGACCTATTAAAGTAATCTGTATTTCAATTAAAAGTCATCAGTAATTATGTATAAGAACTCTCAAATCTCACTGCAAGTAATTCATTTTCCTCTCTGGTTCTTTTAAATTGGTGCTTATCCAAACTATCAGGGGTGAAGGACCATTTACATTTTTTTTAATACTTTGCAGATCCATACTTTTGTAAAATACAGTAAAATTGAATCAGAAAAAAAGACATACAAAATACAATTGTCAATTATTTATTATTAGATTCAGCAAACTTTGTAAAAGTGCTATAAAATTGTTTCAGTCCTTGCTCTCTATTTCTGTTCTTATCTGTCATTGGCCTGGAACATATGGGCATATGATCACACTTTGAGTAGTGCAGACCAATTATTAAGAAAACAAACAGGCCCATAGGACTCCACCTCCCCACTGTCCTCAGGGAGGAGGATTCATTATCATAGAATTGCCCAGAAGAGTCTAGTCTCTGAAAACCTGGGGACTTCATCTGGCTTCACAGTCTCTAGGATCCCGCTTCCCATGGAAGGGTGGTGCTTTGAGCTATTGCTCCGGAGGACTCCGGTCTTCTGCATGCTGAAAGTGGCTTAACCAGACTGGCAAGCTTGTAAGGCCTATGAACAGTACCCCTTGGAAAATGGGGCATAGGCGATGTAATGTCGCATGCCTTTTTCTCCAAATGACACCTTTTGTGTATTGAAGGCTTCTCCCAGTGAAAATCAAAACACACATAAATGGTAAAAACAGCAAAAGTTTGTAGCTAAAGGTTATGAGGATAGATTGAGAGTAAGGCCTCATAGGAATGGGACAAAGGTCATGAGTAGCAGGAAATGGAGAAACCTGGAGCAGACAGAGCCATGATGAAAGGGAGCATGAAAGGTCCCTGCAGTTCCTTCTGTCTGGGGTGGGTTTTATTAATAAGGATTTTAACACTTCTTAATAGTTCACCTCAGTGGTAAGATAAAGAGATAGGGCCCAAGAATCAAGCCCTCACCCACTGCCTCAGAAAACAAAATGGACTTAAGACAACAGAAGTCATTTCTGGACTTTGGAAAATAAGAATAAGACATACCATATTTTCCGGCATATAAGACAACCGGGCGTATAAGAGGACCCCCTAATTTTACAGTTAAAACATAGGTTTAGGCCTATATTCGCTGTATAAGACTACCCCCCACTTCTGAGGCTGTATTCTTATACAGCGAATATAGGCCTAAACCTATGTTTTAACTGTAAAATTAGGGGGTCGTCTCATACGCCCGGTCGTCTTATACACTGGAAAATACGGTACTCATATATTAGTGTGATTCCTTTAAGACAGAAACAAAATATCATTTATCGGGTTCATGGTATTCTTTATCATCCCTCATTCAGTTGGGAAACTATTCTTTAATACTTTTGCTTCCTTTTTTTTCAAAGTGTGATAAATTACTTTTTTCAGCACATTATTTATTTATTTATTTTTACATTCCATATTTTATATTAATTTCAGATGTACAGCATAGTGGTTAGACATTTATATAATTTAAGACATGATCCCCCTGATTAGTACCCACCTGGCACTATGCATAGTTATTACCATATTATTGACTATATTCTCTATGCTGTACCTTACATCCCCATGACTGTTGTATAACTACCAATTTGTAATTCTTAATGCTTCCCTTTTTCACTCTGCCCACCAATACCCCTTCCATCTATCACCCAGCTAAATCTGGTACCATCTGACATTATACTTAGGTATTACAGTTTTATTGACTGTGTTCCTTATGCTACACCCTACATTCCCATGACGACTGCGCAACAACCAATTGGTACTTCTTCAGCTCTTTTCCTTTTCTACTCACCCCTAACCACCCCCACCCGCATTGGGCAACCATTAAAATGTTTTTCTGTATCTATGAGTTTGTTTCTGTTGTGTGTTTATTTTGTTCTTTAGCTTCTACATATAAGCAAAGTCACACTGAAGCTGCCTTTCTCTGTCTGACACACTCCACTCAGCACAGTACCCTGCAAGTCCATCCAAGATACCACACATGGCAAGAACCCTTCCCCTTCCATGGCCAAGCAGTATTTCATTGTATATGCACCACCTCCTCTTTATTTACTCTTCTCCTGACAAACACCCAGGCTGACTCCACATTGTAGCCATTATAAACACTGCTGTAATGAACATATGGATGCATTCATCTTCTTGAAGTAGTATTTTGGGTTTCTTCAGATAAATACCCAGAAGTGAAGTTACGGAGTCCTTCTTTGTCTCTTGTGAGAGGCTTTGTTTTAATGTTGGTTTTGTCTGATGCAAGTATTGCTACCTCAACTTTTTTGATTGTTTCCATTTTCATGAAATATTTGTTTTCTATTTTTTTTTGACAGAGAGAGAGAGAGAGAGAGACAGAGACAGAGAAAGGGGAGGGCCCAGAGCAGTCTCCATAGTTGACAGCATTAGTTTTCCATATAGTTTCACTCCACAGGTGGGTGTGGGGCTGCACAGGGCAGGAATTGGGCCAGGAGCCTCCCGCATAGGCCCCGGCAAGAACTGAACTGGGGGCACACCCCAATTCAGCATACGAGTCCACATTGGCCAGGGCCGGTATTCAATCCTTGGGCTCTGGGTCTGCAAAGCAAGTGCTTAACCTGCTGAGCCATCCCAGCTTCCCCTTCTATTTCTTTACTTTCAGTCTATGTGAGCCTTTCAATCTGCAGTGAGTCTCTTGTAGGCATTGTATGTAAGGAGCCTTGTTTTCTTATCCATTCAGTAACCCTATCTTTTGACTGGAGCATTTAATTCACTTACACTTAAAGTAATTGTTGATAGATATGTAATTGTTGCCATTTTATTATTTATTTATTTATTTATTTATTTATTATCTTAAAGAAGTCCCTCTAAGATTCCTTGTAATAGTGGTTTGGTAGTGATGAACTCCTTTAGCTTTTTCTTATCTGGGAGCTCTTTATCTGTGCTTCAATGTTCAATGATATAATAGCTTTGCTAGGCAGAGCAATCTTGGTTGTAGGTCCTCGCTTTTCATCACTTTGAATATTTTATGCCTGTCCCATCTGGCCTGCAAAGTTTCTGTTGAGAAATCAGCTTCCAGTCTTATAGGAGCTCCCTGGTAGGTAACTAACTGCTTTTCTTTTGATGCTTTTAAGATTATTCTCTCTCTGTCATTAACCTTTGGCATTTTACTTATGTGTCTTGGTGTAGGCTCTTTGGGTCATCTGTTTGGGACTTGAGCTTCCTGTGCTTGTATCTGTTTCCTTTGCCAGACTGAGAAAATTTTTCATCATTATTTCTTCAAATACGTTTTAAATTCTTTTCTGTCTCTGTTCTTCTGATACCCCTACAATGCAAATGTTGGTTAGCCTAATATTATCCCAGAGGCCCCTTAAACTACCCTCATTTGGGGGGATTCTTTTTGTTATTTTGCTGTTCTGTTTGGGTGTTTCCTACAACCTTATCTTATAAATCACTGATTTCATCCTCTATTTCATCTAATCTACTATTGATTCCCTCTAATGTAGTCTTTATTTCAGTTATTGTATTTTTTATTTCTGACTGGTTCTTTTATGTTTTCTACCCCCATTTTTTTACGTTTCCTATCTCTGTTTTGAAGTTCTCTTTGAGATCATTGAACATTCTTATAACCAGTATTTGAAACTCTATGTTTGGTAGATTGCTTGTCCCCATTTTGTTTAGTTCTTTTACTAGATCTTTCTTCTGTTTTTTTATTTGGAACATGTTTCTTTGTTTCCCTATTTTGGCTGATTCCTATGGGTTTTTCTTCTACTACTTATTAGGTAGAGCTGCTGCGCATCCTGGTCTTAGTAGAGTGGCCTTATGGAGTCGGTGTCCTGTGGGGCCCTGTAGCACGGTCTCCTTGCTGGGTGCTACAGGTGTATCCCTTATGTGGGTTGCGTGTACCCTATGTTGTCGTTGAAACTTGGTTGCTGTTTGCACATCACTGGGAGGGGTTGGCCTTCGGGCTGGCCATGACTATGGTGGAGGGCTGATCCTACAGAGCAAGGTTCACGTCAGTGGGGCTCTGGTGCCTGCCCAGCCTGTCCTTTGGGTATGTCATCCTTGAAAGTAGCCAGGTGATGCTCTGGTTTGGTCTAAAGCTGGTCACCAGGCATGCCAGCCTCATGGACTCTTGGGAGGGAACCCACTGCAGGCCACAAAGCAAAGCTACTTGCATTGGGTTTGGAGGTGCCTGGAGGGGCCAATCTGCTAATTGAGGTTGGCTGTCACTGGTGCCAAGCTTAGGGCTGCTCAGCAACAGGTATGGGACACTCTAAAGGCAGATCCTTCTTGTTTGGGTTTTATGAACCTGTGAGAGATTTTATGAGAGCCTGCAGCATGAGCTAAGACAAGTTATAAGGAAAAGCCACAGAAAGTGCCTTGGGTGTGCCTGAAAGTTGTGTGGGGTGGGATTTCAGGGAATTACTAGGGCAGGGCCTACAAAAGGTGATGGCCAGTTTGATGGAGACTGAGATATGATGTCTGTTTGGGTCTGCATCCAGGGAGGGGGAGGGCTCTGCAAAGAAACAATGGCTTTTGCCAATTCTAAAGTGAAAACAATGAGACGATCTATGCTCTTTCCATATGATAAAAACTGCTTGCTAACTTTATCATAAGGAAGTCTTTGAGGGTCACCAATGAGAAAAAACCTTTGAGTGTTTTTAAAGCAGTTTATTAAATATGTGTTCACTATTGTTTTTCATTTGTTGTTAATGCAGGTCCTAGGTTGCTAATTCTTTATCAGAATTAAGGCTATGAGTTCTGACAATGAAGTTCATGAACTCATTCTAGAGAAAGTGCTACATACTTCAGTGATGAATATTACTACAGTTACCTTTGAAGCACTCCCCTTGGGAAGCTATGCACTTATACCAGCACCTAGTTTACCCTTCAAAGTAATTTTGGAACCTTTTCTGGAATGGGCATCAGAGCAGTGATCATATTACCCTTGATGTCCTGAATGTCATCCAAATGTTTTTCTTTTAATATTTTCTTTATCTTGGGGTAAAGAAAAAAATCATTAGGGGCCAAATCATGTGAGTAAGGAGGGTGTTCCAATACAATTATTTGTTGACTGGCTAAAAACTCCCTGATGGACAGCGCCACGTGAGTGCATGCATTGTCTTCATACAAGAGCCTTGTGTTGGTGAAAAGTTCAGGTGGTTTTCATCTCACTTTTCCATGCAGCCTTTTCAGCACTTCCAAATAGTCAACTTGGTTGACTGTCCAGTTGGTACAAATTCATAATGAATAATCTCTGGTATCAGAACAGGTTAGCAACATCGTTTTGTCTCTTGATTTGGACTAATGAAACTTTTTTGCTCATGGAAAACTGACTTCCATTGTGTACTTTGATGCTTATTTCAGGGTCATATTGGTACACCCATGTTTCATCACCAGTGATAACATGGCCCTAAACATTGTCTTGCCTCTCCAAAAGTTCTTGGAAAATTTTTGCTCTCCTTTGCTTTTGTTCATTGGTGAGCTCCATTGGGACCATTTTTGAACACATCTTTCTCATGCCAAGATTTTCAGTGAAGATTTTCCTGTTTCTCTATTGATGTCTACTTGGTCTGCTATGCTTCTCATAGCCAAAAATTTTGACACACAATTTAATAAAGTTTTGCTACTGTTTTTTGTCAGTTCTGCTTGTTACTGGCCACCCTGACCTCCCTTCATCAGTGATGCTTTCTCTCCCACAGAAAAAGGTTTAACCCATTTGTACACTGCCATTTGCTTCATGGAATTGTCTCCGTAAACTTGAACTAACATGTCCTTGATTTCACTTCCACTCTTGGTCAAGTTTCAGAAGAACCTTAATGTTTGTTTATTGCTCTAGTTCAAGTGCCAACATTCTCACAACAGCACACAAAAACACGCAACAACAATAATGAACACCACTCAGCAAGACACCACCACATGTTGACAGGAACACAGCTGGGAGACTTTGCTATACCAACGATATGAAACCTGACCAAGTTGTTTATACAGTGCTGCCAACGTAAAAGCACAGTGACAAGCTCACGGACTTAATTGTCAGACCTCATACTTTGGCTGAAATTTGTTTTCCTGTTCGGGAGTTCACTGATCCCCTGTGTATAAACTTGTCCTCATTCAGTGCATTTCCACTGAGTTCTGTGAGATGCTCTATGAAAGGCTGTGTGTATTGGATTCTCACCTGAAATTAGAGAGCTGAGAGCAGGATCTCCCACTAAAGAGTTTAAATGAAGTTGAAATAAATGAAAACGATATTCTATTCTATACACACTAAATGGTTTCTTGTAGACAATTGATGTTCAATATGCATACATTTATAACCATGAAGTGAACATTTTTAATTTTTGACTTCCCAAATCTGAATCTCATTCTTGTGTTTGAGTACCATAGTTGTCCACCTTAGGAAGGGAGGTGAGAAGCAGAGCCCACCTTCCAGTGAAATGCTACAAATACTGGTTACTTTTTTTTCTCAGTATTGCTGGGGCTTAGCCTGTAAGACACGCCTGCCTGAGATTTGGCATACATAGAGAGGGGTGCAAAGAAACAGCAGTGGAGAAATCATCCTAGTGCAAGTGCTGGTGATGGCTGGGGGAGAGGAGGCATCCAGCCTTTAACGACTGCAGCAAAAAATGTCTTTGCCTGGCTGGTTCTAAGTGTAATTTTTGTTCCTGTCCTAAGAAGTAGAAAGTCTCTTCTTTTTCTCACAGTGTCCATGAAGTTATGAAATCTCCTGCTCTCTTGTGGCTTGCCTATATTATTTCATAGACCATTCCAAGTCCAATTTCTTTACTTACAGTGCACATTTCCTTCCTTTTCTGCTCCTCGGATGCTTTTAGAATATATGAGGGCTGGCCACAGAGTATCCAGCCATGGAATCAAACTGTTTTCTGAGTGTGGTTTCAGTCTTCCTCTTGATTCTGCGAGCTACTCAATACATTCCTTTCTGCTTAATTTGTCAGAGTTGGTCTTTGGTGCTTACAATTAATAATTCAAATTGATACATTTTTACATATTGAGATTATGGGAACTTGATCACTGGTGTAATGTGTATTGTCCTCATCCCAAGTTAATGGAAGGAACACTTGCTTTTAGAGCATTTTGTGAAAACTTATTGGCAATTGCTGAGACTTAGCTCTGACCATTGTAAGGTAGAACTAGGTGAGTCCTGCCCAGTGCCGGGCAGGGAAGGCAGTCCGTGTTGTTATGGGAGGCTCACACAGCCCGTGCTTGTCTACATCAAGTGCTGCTTCTCAGGGCCCCCACCAGTCCATTCAGCGCCTCTAAGAATTAGAAACAGAGTCTATTCCACCAAGTGGGCCCAGCCCCTTCTAGGGTCACATTTGACAGGTGGACCTGGTGCTGAATTTTTGTCCCCTTTGCCATCTTGGTCAAGTGCTCTTGCAGGGCATAATCTGCACAGCCATATGCTATAGTCCTGCTGCCTTCCATGGTCACGCCTCCAACAGTTCCCAAAAAGGGCTCCAGATGCTGATGACTCCCTAATCTCAGACTTCAGGAAGTTTACAATTCAGTTTCAAAGACAAGATAAAAACATGTAGGGGAAGCTAGGATGGCTCCGTGGGTTGAGCACTCGCTTTGCAGCCCTGAGGATCAAGGATCAAATCCCGGCCCCAGCCGATGAGGACCCATATGCTGAACTGAGGAGTGCCCCCAGTTCGGTTCTCACCGGGGTGAGACCCCGGCCCAGTTCCTGCCCTGTGCAGCCCACGCCCACCTGTGGAATGAAACTATGTGGAAAAACTGATAGTGTGCAACTATGGAGACTGCTCTGGGCCCTCCCCCTTCTCTCTGTATCTCTCTCTCTCTGTCAAAAACAATAAAAATAAATCTTTAAAAAAAAAGAAAAAGATAAAAACATGTAGAAAGGCTCAATAACATTAAAATAAGTTTAGTAACAGTTTAAGACAAGAGAATAGGACTATATTAGTCAAGTTTCTCCAGAGAAACAGAACAAATAGGAGATAAATATTTCTATCAGTCATCTCTTTGTCTATCATTTAATCTGTCTATCATCTCTCTATCATCTATCTAAAGAGATTTATTAGAAGAAATTGACTAATGTGATTATGAGGCTGAAAGTCCCACCCTCAGAGTAAGTGGGCAAGTTAGAGACCCAGAGAGCTAATGGTATCGTTTCTGTCCAAAGGCTGGCAGGCTCAAGACCCAGGACAAGCTGATGTTTCAGTTCAAGTCCAAGACAGGAAAAAGTCAGTGTTCTAGTTACAAGGCCATCAGGCAGGAAGAATTCTTTATTACTTAGAGGTGGGTCAGCCTTTTTCTTTTATTCAGCTTTCAAGTTATTGGATGAGGCTTATTCCTATTAAGATGGCAGTACACTTTACCCTGTCTACTTTCTCAAATGTTAATCTCATCTCAAAACACCCTAATGTTGATAGAAACAGCCAGAAAAATATTTGACCAATATCTGGGCATCTGGTGGCCACAGTCAAGTTGATACATAAAATTAAGCATAACAAGGACATATCAAAGATTGTGCATAATTAATTGCCTAATGAAGTATACAGATAATATATACTCTGAGATGCCTAAGGGAGGTGAGATAAATTTAGTTTGTGGTAGCCTTAAAGACAAATAGGGGGAGACTGATAAACTTGGGGGCAGGAAAGTGAAAGATAAAGCCCCTACACCTCAATAGAAAGTGTCTGCCTGGAACCTGGTACAGTAAACACCTGCCCCTCCCAACCCCTTTCCAAAAGATAAAGCCCACGTTCCATAGCCTGAGTATAAAAGTTTTCACAATTGGAGCCAAATCTGATTATTTTGATCTTATTTCTAAGAGGGCTCTCTTTCTAAGCCATGCTACCACTCCCTTCAGTCCTTCACCCAATGTTTAGTAATCACTGCTGTGTACTGGGAGCTATAACCAAAATAGTTGATTCCCAGTTTCTTCCACCCTTCTTGTTTCTCATTCATGTTCTAACACCCTGGAAAAAACTCGCTCCTTTTCTCTCAAATACTTCTTTACCTTGTAAATCTCCATTACCACGCGGTTTTACTATAAATACTTGTTTGTAACATGAATACAGTTATTTTTGGTGCAATTCATTTGGAAAGAGTGAGAAATCAACTCTTTTGTCTTGAAATGTAATCAAAATGTTTTGTCTTTGACTTTTTAAAAACAGTTTATGTTTCTTTCATCTCTCCAACTGAATTGTAAAGTATGAGGCCATGTTTTCTAGTATTTTGATATCCTTTGTGAATGCTTTTAAAAGACGTATGAAATGTTTCTTGCTTATACTCAAATTCTTAGCTAGCGATAGTGTGAAAATGGGATAGCTTACCCTTGTCATACCGGCAGGTATATAGATTCAGAGTTCAGATGCCTTTCTAAGCATGCAGGGACTGCTTGGGCAGTATCTTTGTTTAAAGAGAAAGACACCTTACTCAGGTGGTCATAAAGGCGATTCCTAGTTTAAATTTCTCTGGAGGAATGAGGAATAAATGAAAGGGAGTGGCTAACAGGGCATATCCCCAGAAAGCAAGGCCTAATTAAAGTTCCTTTGTAGTCCCTTTTAGAAGCGGCAGTTCTTAATTGCAAGAAATACATACATCAGTTTCCAAAGGGACCTTATGCCTACTAAAAGCCCAAGTATTGAGCAGTGTGAAGGAAAGGATGCACATTATCTCCCTTTTTGAGTACAAGCAAGCCACCAAGTTATCTGACATCTTTACCATTTCTCTTAGACGTCACCAATGATAATTCATTTCCTAATGCTGGACACTTAAGTAGAAGCAGATTACTGTGCAAGAGTAGAGTAAATAGCATTGCTAATAAAGCCAAGCATCAATTTTTCATTTCCAGCCCAATCACTAAACTGTTAACCAAAACTGCATGTGATACATTATAGATGTCCTTATATGTCAATAAAATTGATTTGAACAAGTTGAATCAAACCCACAATTAGAGCAAAATTGGCAACACTAATATGTGTTAATGATAGGTGGACCACCTAATTTTGAGAAATAGTAACGACTGGAATGCAGCTTTGAATGAGTCTGTTGGGCTTTTCATTGAATTTAAACTTATACTGATTTTGGCCAAGGTAACACATGTTTGGTAAAAGCTCTTTCTTTGGGTTACAAACTGAAAATTCTGTTACTGCTTGAAACCAAACTACTCAATGGATTGTGTCCCAGCTAAAACAGGGATGAACTTCATGTTCTCTACATAATCACTTATGCCTACATTGCATTGGCCAAAGCAAGTCATGTGGTTGTCCTGGAGGCCAGCAGGGGTGGAGACATGTGATTCTCCCATGAGGAGAAACATCACAAGTCACATGACCAAGCCTAACATTTGTGAGCCAGGGATGGAAAATCCTCTCACAGACAGGGCAAGAATATTTTTGAAATATCATAAAATCTACCATAAAACATGAGCCTGTTTTTCCCATCAATCTTTCAAAAGCTCTTCAAGAAAAGACTTCTCTGGGCTAAAAATTCTTCATTCTTTTTATTGTTCTCTAAGACAGAGTTTTACATTTCTTTTCAGTTTCTGAGCATACTTCATTTTGCCTGACTATTTGCTGGATTATTAAGCTTCACAATGACAGGGACTGTATCTGTTTTGTTCTTCACCAGATCTGCAACATACCTGGCACCTAGAAGGCCCTCAATAAATATATATTGAATGAATAAAATGTCCCTATTATGTAAAATTTGTAACCTGATCAATGCAGGTTATAATGAAAATATTATCATCCTCATTGTAGACCTTGTACATCTTTTAATATAACTTAGAGTCATGTGTATGTAACCATATGGCCCTATGAACTTGCTCTATTTCCATTGTTGACTAAAACATTTTCTGTAGTTGTTGTTTTTAAACTTTATCTCTTTGCATGATATTGTATGATTGGGTTTTTGAACCTATATACAGACCTTGACGTTTACCTTCTTATAGTAACATCTTATTCCATTCAGTTTATTGTTCCAACCTGTCAGAATTTTCTGTAATCCTAATTTAGAAACCTAGTATACTTAATGTCCTCAGAGGTATCATATGCAATCATGTACAAATTGGGTGAGTTTACCTTCCGTGGCTTTGTTCAAGAAACAACAAAACAGAGGAACAGGAAACATCACCCAAACGTTTTGTGGCACATTGTCTGAACTGTCCTTCTAATCTTCTATCAACCTGTTATTAGAAACGTAGTGTTCGTGAGGTTGTCCACAAAAACAAGCATGCCTGATCACACATGCTACAGGAGACTGGCTCCAGTCTCCATCACTTACTAGCATGCTACTTAGCGTGTTTGAGTCCTGGTTTTCTCTTTGTGTAGTGGGGGATGGTGGGATTGGAGAGAGTAAGTTGGATTCATTACAGTAATTTATGTGAAATGCTTAGCTCTGTGTCTGGTTCCTGGTAGGTGCTAGAAGCATGTTTCCTTCCTTTTCTGCTCCCTTGAGTATCCTGTTTGCAGCTCTTCTTGGATTTCTTTTCATTGGGTACAGAATTAGAAGACAAATTTATTGAGTCCCTTGATTCAAGTACAGCCCCCCACACCCAGAATAGCCACTCTGGGTGTTGGAGTGTAAGTGTAGACCCCAGTCCCTTGAAGTGCTCATTTTCAGGTAGCCAGGAATCTTAGGACAGTTTTCAAATTCATATATATTGTATATGTATATATGTATACAAACACATATACATATACATGTACATATTTAATCCTAGAAATGTCTTTGGAAACACACCTGGATATGTACCTAGGAAAATAACTAACAAGACTATGCTTTCTTCTTTTCTTTAAAAATAAAATCAGATTTTCTTATCTTATCATATTTTGCTCAGGCATGTCCAAATTAGTTTGAACAGGGTAACACAAGAAGAATTTGGCTCTGAAATCTACAATCTGGAAAATCCACTTGTAGCTAATAAAGAGGAGCTTAGATGAGATAAGAAAGGGCTCTGGAGATTTCAGGATGTTGCCCTTCTTGTCTCTTGATCTTAAATGTCAAATTCATTTTAACCTAAACTTCTGACACATTTTCACCAATGAAATACCCACACGTGTTCAAGACTGTTCCAGAGTAGTACATTTATGGTCCAACCATTATTCTTCACTTAACCTGGATGTGGTAGTATGCCCAAGCTTTAGTGTATCAAAGACATTGCACTTCATTTTAAGTACATTTTTATTTGTGCTAAATTGTTTATTCAGTCAATAGCCTAGTTAAAATTCTTCTGCTTGGGCTCAAAGCCCACAGCTGGGTCCATGGACTCAGACCCATCCTGGGTCCCAGTGATAAAGGCACTTTAAAACACTTTGGCAGAAGTTCCCAATATACAGCTTGAGATAAAGTTTGAAGCATTTTTTTAGCTGAAAAGAAAGTATAGGAAATAAGAGGGCTGGGCCTGGAATTACCCAGTATGAAAGGCTGAAGTTTGTAGGGAGTTGCTTGGATGAGAAGAATAACTGGCTCTGGGGAACTGAGATAGGGACTGGTAAAGTGAAGAGCAATGGGTGGACTCCCTAGACGAACTCACCTGAACAATGGGTGTCAATCCTATGACCTTCAAGATACCAGGGCTCCAATCTGTGCTTTTTATCAGCCATTTCCTTATTATTTTTCTCTGTGGCTAGTTTTAGTATATTCAGGAATTTTCTTTTCTACATTTTGCAACTAAGTCATCTGAGGTAAGAGTGGATATTTTGTGAGTATTACTATCCTTCTTGTGAGAAAAGACCAGAGTAGAAAGAGCTATAGGATATGTCAAAAAATCTAAGATTATAATTGCTCAGAACTATTGCTTTATAATATGATAGCTAGCCTTCATTCAGGAATTCAAAATTTATGAAATGGAAGCAGAGATATGCCTGGTTTATCTTACATTTAAAGAAATAAAGGATCTGTGAAACAGAAATAATCAAAGTGGGCTTTCATATCAACCTCACTTACGTAGGCATGCTATCCCAATATTTTAGGAACAAAAATTTACTCAGAAAGTTATTAATATGCTAATTAAAAGACAGTATTGTTAATTTATCAGAATAAGTCTGTAAGCATCTCTACTTCTAATCATTTGTGAGCCTTTGTCCTTTATTGGGTATAATAGTTTTTATTTTATATTTCTTTAAAAACATTTCTTAATTCAGACTAGGTTATCCCTCATTGATCCAAATCATTAAAAATGTCTATTGAGGGGTCTATAGACAAAAGATATCTGAAATATGACCTTTTCTTTTTAATAGAATAAATTTATGTACATGGAAATGAAATAAGTACAATTTGTTACAGAAATTATTTCAGAGAGTTTAAGAGAATATATTAAGAAAGACGTAAACAAAAATGAGAAAAATAGAACAGAATGGGAAGTAACTCATGTTGAGGTGGTGAAATAAACCTGCTTGAAAGTTGGTGAGAAACCATATATTATACAGTATTTTTGGTAATTTAAGAATGTACCAGTGAAAAGGAAATAAACTACCCGATGAGAATGAGAAGAACAGTGTCCTTAATAGTGTCGTCAGTTGAAGTGAACTTTAGGGGAAAGTATTTAGTCACATACCTGGCGGTTCCCTGAGCTATCACATTGCAAACTCCATTTTCATCTTGAGTAATGGAGTGCAGATGAACGTTTTGGATAGTGGCAAGGGAATGAGGAGATTATATGAAATGGTGCTATTGAAAATCTCAGTGCAGCAATGTGTTCCAGTTGTCCAGCTTCCATTCTGGAGACCAGAAAAAGCAAAGATGACTTCATTACCCAAATGCTCAAGTCAATGCAAAATGTTGGATAGGCTAACAGATGTCAACGCCCTCTCTTCCTTGCTGGATGAATAGTGAACCACATGTGATAAAATCAGAACCAGATGGCCCTAAAATGAATGCCTCCACACCAATATGTGCATGTGTGTGTGTGTGTTCATATATATGAAGATACATACATGGCTGTGGAAGAACCACCATTTTATCTTTTTATTTTGTAAAATTTCGAATGTACACAAAGTTAACAGAATAGTAAAATAAATTCTTGTTCACTAGTTAGCTTTAATCATTGTTATTATTCTACCCTTCTTGCTTATCTGCCTCTACTTATTTCATTCCCTAGTCAATAATTTTTAAGTTTTGAGATAAAATTTATGTATCAAAAAGTGTTGACCATATAATTTTGACAGATGGAAATATGCATGCAATCCATAGCATCATTTTATTTTAAGCCCCATGTTTTTCTACAGGAGTCTGAAACAAGACTGAACTACTTGGATCCCCCTTTAATGCCAGAATGGCCAACGCAATGCCAATGGCTTAGATTACACAGTAGTGTATGTGTTGAAGGGATAGCAGGGTAGAGAGGAATAAAAAATAAACATATGAGGGCAGTCCAAAAAAACTCCCAGCCATTGTCAATATACCAAGAATGATTCCATGGCTGGATACTCTGTGGCCAGCCCTCATATATTCTAAAAGCATCCGAGGAGCAGAAAAGGAAGGAAATGTGCACTGTAAGTAAAGAAATTGGACTTGGAATGGTCTATGAAATAATATAGGCAAGCCACAAGAGAGCAGGAGATTTCATAACTTCATGGACACTGTGAGAAAAAGAAGAGACTTTCTACTTCTCAGCTTTTAGATGACAATTAAAGGAATCCCAGACCTGGGCCTAAGAGAATACCTTGACCATCAGTGTTTTAAAGTTTCTCCACAACCTGTTGAAAAGGCATGGAATGGATCTTCACTCATGCTCGACACAGAGCCTTCAGTGCACGCCTCCTCTCCAACCTACACCTCAGCTCCTTTGTCGTGGGCATCCTGCTTATTCCCCCCACGACTCCCTGATGTGCTTGATCATTACCAATATTCCTATTGCCTCTCAAATCTTGTAGCATTTGAGAAAGATAAGGCACTAACAGATGCATAGTCCAGGAAGGCCCTATCCCCACACTCAGGTTGCCTTCTCCCTTTGCCCCTTCTCAAGGTTTCTTCCTGCACCAATTCCATTTTTAGGATAGTTGTTGAACCTGCAGGACTCCCTTCTCTTTTCTACACAGTGCAGCCAAAGCAAATGCCCAACGGGAATGCATCAATGTGCTGCATCATTTCCTGGTAAATCCACCACCTCAGTTATTTTTTCACCCCCCTCGGGTCCCACATGCATTTGCCAAGTGATTTCTTTGTCTTAGCTCTAAAACTGTTCTGGTCATTAGATCTCAGTGCTATAGCTTGGAACTTTTCCTTTTTTTTAAAGATTTATTTTATTGTTTTTGACAGAGCAACAGACAGAGAAAGGGAGAGAAGGGGAAGGGCCCAAAGCAGTCTCCATAGTTGTACGTCATCAGTTTTCAATATGGTTTTGTTCCACATAGGTGGGTGGGGGCTGCGCAGGCAGGAACTGGGCCAGGGACCTCCTGCATGGGAGGCACACCCCCATGAGCCAGGGGCCAATCTGGAGGCCCAAACTGGGGCATTCCACATGGGAGGCTCACCCCAGCAAGAGCTGAATTGGGGACGCACCCCAGTTCAGCATATGGCTCCGCAAGGTTGGGATCTGAATTTGATCCTCAGACCCCAGGGCTGCAAAGTGAGCACTCAACCCACTGAGCCATCCTCGCATCCCCAGCTTGGAACTTTACTCAGAAATGTGTTCCAGGTGGCCCCTTAACTGCTAAGCTTCAGGTCTTCCCCACTCCCATTTCTGTTCTGGATTGGTGGTGTGGGCCAAAAATCCAAATTCAGTTATGTCTTTGTGCTTGATGGTGGGCAAAGGCAAGAAAGTTTGAGAAAATGCCTATGAATTAGTATAGCAGGTTTAAGGGCAGGGGACAAGACCATTTCTCTACTGATAAAATAATCTTATGGGATGCCAGGATAGCTCAGTGGTTGAGGGTTTGCCCTGTAATCACGAAGTCTGGGGTTCAATTCTAGACCCCAGCCTGTGCAAACGTTTATGCTGAACTGTGGTGCAACTGGTAAGCACTGAATGGCTCAGTGGTGAAGGTTCTCACATTCCATGCAGGTGGGTCCCACACCCACCTGTGAAATGAAACCATGTGACAACTAACAATGTACAACTATGGAGACTGCTCTGTGCCCTCCCACCTTTACTCTCTCTCTCTCTCTATCCCTCTCCCCCTCTCTCACCTTCTCTCAAAAAAATATATCTTAAAAAAAAAATTTTAGAGTTTTATTCTTAAAGGTATCCAGTTTCCATGTCTTTTGGTCTCCCCAAAAGGAACATGGTATTACAAGCTTTAATATAATGCATCCTATTTTCATCTTTGTGGACTGAGTGTAAAGTCAAGTTCAGAGACTATTTATTTTCCTCAAGATGGTACTTTGCTTTGTAGCCGGAGGAAAATGAGTTTTAATGAAGTTGGGATGTGTGTATGAAGGACCAATATTAATCAATGAGGTGTTGTTATTCCCTTTTTTAATTCTTATTTAATAAGTTCATACATTTTGTTAAGAATATGAGATTTAGCACATAGATCTAATCATACATAGCACTTGAGCAGAAGTTTGAAGGCTAATCACAACCAATGGAAATGTATTTAGAACAACTTTGTTATTTTCCAATAAACTCATTTAGCAACTTAAATTTTAAAAATTTACTTAGAGATTATATATGTATACATATATTATATGTAATACACAAGCTGAGTTCTTTATTTTTGTATTCTTCCATAAAATTTCCAAGATTTTCAGGATTTGGTAAATCGATGTTCATTCTACTCACCTATTTTTGCTTTTTTGTCTTTTATTATTGTTATTGTTATTATTATTCTCCTCCTCACCCCCACCCCAGTCTTTGACTTACTAGATTGGAAAACCCAGCATTTCTTGGGTTGGTACCACGTAGAAACTCCTCTAGCCCCTTGGACATTTATAAAAGAGAAGTCTGGCATGTTCCTTGTATTATTTTTTCTGACTTTCATTGACTAATCCTGAGCTTTTGTTTGTTCTTCGTTCTCCTTTCCTTGGTCCAGGGTTTCAAAAGTACAATCATATCTTTGCTGAACTTAAAATACGTTTTTTTTACTCTCAAGCGATACTTACGTTTTTTACACTGCTCACATGTTCCTCTCTCCCTGCAAGGATTGATTTTAATGGTTCTTGAACTTCTTTAGTCTTTGTAATAACTGTCTCCTCAAAAAAAAAAAAAAAAAAAAATCTACTGCTTACCAACTGCTGGCGGCTTGATATCTGATGAATTTACTTTACATAAACACACAGTACTGAAGTACTTTTTTTTAAAAAAAGATTTATTTTATTGTTTTTGACAGAGAGAGAGAGAAGGGGGAGGGCCCAGAGCAGTCTCCATAGTTGCACGTCATCAGTTTTTGACATGGTTTCATTCCACACGGGTGGGCGGGAGCCGTTCAGGGTGGGAACCAGCTTGGGGGCCCCTGCAAGAGCCGAACTGGGGGCCTCCTGCATGGGAAGCACACCCTAGTTCAGTATATGGGTCCACATGTGCCAGGGCCGGGATTCGATCCTTGGTCCCCAGGACTGCAAAGCGAGCGCTTAACTTGCTGCGCCATTCCCGCTTTCCCCTGAAGTATTTTTGAATCATGTATGAAATCATGTCTAGATTTATAAAAAATAATAATAAATTTGCCAGCCATGTGTCTTTAAGGATAGGCTTTGTTTATTCCTTTCCCAGCTGAGAACCATTGCTGGTTTGGATTGAGTGTAAAACTGTATGTTGTTAGGAACTGAGCTGCCTTCACACACTTCAGGTGCAAAAATGAAAATGATAAAAGCCTGGCATTGATGTAATTGCTGGAGGTAGGGTTGCTGAGCTAGCTGAAGGCTGAGACTCCAAATATACTATGACTAAACAAATCCCTCCTTTAATTTTACCTGAATTAATTTTTTCCTCCTGGTCACTAAATTATTTTCATAATAAGCAGTGACATCTATAACCTGTGTATTCATATGTTACCGGTAAATCTGAATCTATCCATGTCATTGTTAACAGCAGAGCAAACATATACTGCTAGTGTTAAAGTAAATGTCAGGCAATCAAATCTTTGCCCAACTTTAACAATAGCAGAAAAATATTGCTGTGCTTTTAGTTTAGCAATATCTGTGCAACTGTGTGCAAAATCATGATGAAAGTCTTGAACCTCTATCTTTGGAGGCATTTTTCTTGAATACTTACTATAGACCTGTCTAGCAAGAAGAAGTTCCACATCCAGCCATGTTATATTCAGAAAAATCTGCTTTCCTTCTGCATGACTCCTTTCTTTTTCTGGAAGAAAATTATTAGGGGAAGTTGGGAGGGTCTTGATGTTGTTGTGATAAATAGGTCTTGTCCTTTAAAGAAGGGAGTCTTGCTACTCAGGGTGACCTGCAAGCCTTGGATAGTGCAAGGAAACTCCAATTTCTCTCATGGCATGGATCATGAAGACAACCCTTCTAAGAGACATGCAGTTACTGCTGCCTCATCCTATGCTCAGAAATTCATCCTAAAGGAAACAAGGTATGCTTTCGTTAGCACCATGTCCTCTTTTATTCTTCTGAATAAAGAAGTTGGAGGACACTGTGGAAAGAGTGCCATTCTGTGTTTCTTTTCTTTACATATTATGCCCGGGATAAGTTGTTCAAGAACAATTTATTTATCCTTAACCCTTCACCCTCAGATGCTGCCAGCTTCAAGGTCATGTAAACTTAGTTTATCAGCTCTCTAACTGTGATCCAGGCAGGCCAAAGCTACAAGAAGCAATCTCAACTGTTCGCATCCTGCCCTTGTGACTTTGGTAGTTCCTACAAAATCAGAGCAGACACTGCACTTTTGGAAGCTGGAACCTCCCTTTCGTTCGGCCCGATTTCCCGTTAGAAGGACAAGGCCCAGCGTGGACCTGGATTGCAGTGTGAGGCCATTGTTTACTTTCATTCACATTTCATTAGCCTCTCTGAACAGAGTCCAGCATCTTTTACTACACTTTGTGTCATTTGTTACTACTGTCATGGGTATAAACTTGATATAGATTTGATTATGTTTATGGGCCTGAGCCACTCAGGGCTATAATATTCAAAAGTCCTTGGCTTTCTTCCAGAAGTTGGTTTTATAAACTTCTCAATGATATGAGAGGAGCTCCCAGAAAACAAAACCCTTCATGTCAAACAACTGTGTCAGGTCTGTTACTCACTCTTACTTTTATCTGACAGCAGATACCAGTAGATGGTGAATCTTCTCAGGTGGGGGGTCCAAGGAAAAATCCCATGTGATTGACAGAGGCCCACCTAGGGTCACTCAGGTCAGACATGACATATGATCAGGTGAAAATTCAACTCCAAAAACTTGGAGAAGACCTCAGCTCCGGAAACCATTTTTAAAGAAAATTAAACTTTCTAAAATGGTTTAAACACATGGTTTTAATACTTGTTAAATGTCTTTTTCTTTCTGGAAAAGACATGCTTTAAGAAAATGAAGAAAAAGATAAATATTTGGCAAAATAATCTTTTCTACAAATGCTCTGGGGTAAAAGCAAATGAAAATTGTATATGCCACCAGACTGGGCTCTGTTCTACACCTGCATTTTGTTTTTCTTTCTTCTATTTATTGTGTGTATAATAGTTTGCTTCATATGATTTCTTAATTAAATATTTAACAGCACATAACAGTGGAGGTTGGGTGATGTTAGGCTGGGTTTTATTGCAGTAACTTAATGGGTGTATTTATACTTTGTGGTGGTGTTTTAAACCACATGGGGTGTTCCCTTTCATGCAGAGACCTGAGTGCATGTCACAGAGAGAACTTTGGTCTCTGTTACCTCAGAGGACCAACCTATTGTAGTCCTAACATGCAAGCCCCAATATGTCCCAAATCAACTCGTTCTCTAGGGCAGACCTCCCTCTTGCTTAGTGCAAAAGGATACTTAGTTGCTTTGTCATTCCTTTTAGAAAGCCTGATTTCTCTTTATATAGAGTCGAAGTGGGAAATAGAGATGGAAGAATAGACTACAGCAGGCAGGACAAAAAGACAGCTGATTGTTGGCAACAGGGAAATTGTCATTGACCTAAGCATGAGTCAGAGTAGCCAGCTGGGCTTGGGAAGGACTTGGACATTTGTTATGTGTGTGGTGATAAGATATGCTGGGATTGTGAGGATATCAAAGGGTGAAATGCCAAGGGTCTTTAATTGATCCAGGGAACCGAAAGCAGGTCCTTAGGAAATAGTTTGTCTAAAGGTGAGTTGGCATTTGCACAGGGATTCTTTCTGTAAGAGGAGTGGCTGCAGTGACGGAATTAGAGGTTTGGGTGGAGAGGAAATTGGGTGCAGGTAGAAGTCAGGCATGAAGTGAGGGTGCCGAGCAGAACTCTCTGTGACTATTTGCATAAGTCTAGAACTGTGGTTCCTAAAGCTATTTAGGTTGTGGCCCCACTGGGAATGTGATGATAGTTTGCTATGCAACTTCACTCTAGAACGGGGTTTCTCAACTTTGGATTAGTGACATTTTGGGCCAGACCATTTTTTGTTATGGAGGCTTTCCTGTGCATTGTAGGATATTTAGCAGCATTGATGCCAATAACTCTCACCCCAGTGAGACAACACTAATGTCTCCACACATTCCCAGATGTCCCTGGGGGACAAAATTGACTTTGGTTTGAGAACGACTGCTCTGGAAAATATAAATACATTCAAATTTTCCAAGTGGTGAGGGTGTATTGACTTGGAACTTATTCATGATCTGCCCTTGGGTTAATAGTATTAAAATATCTCTAACACTTCCTGCTCTGACTTCTCGAGGAAGCTAAATCTCTATTGTCATAAAATCATGGGTCTAAGAGCCATAAGGGACCCTCTTACTCTACCAACTTTCTAAAAAGTGCACAGTGTTTTTATCCATTAAAAAAAAAAGAGAGAGAGGTAACTGAGTTTCATGGAATTTAAATTACTTATCTCTGGTCACACTTAAATTATTTACCTATAATGCCATGGGGTACAGGAACCCAGATTCCGTAGATACATCTTTGTCCAGTTCTAGCCTATCAGCTTTTGAAACTTTGGTAAAGTTATTGTGGCTAATAAACACATCATTACACTACCTCTTTCTTCCATCTTTCTCTTTCTTTATACTCAGTGGGCTGTCACAAACACTGTATACACAGAGATGAATGAAATTTATAATTTATTTTATATTTCAACTATAGTTGACATATGATATTATATTAACTTCAGATGTATAGCATAGTGATTAGACTTTTATATAACTTATGAGGTGATCACCCCATTAAATCTAGTACCCCTCTGACACCATACATAATTATTAGAATGTCATTGATTACATTCTCTGTGCTGTACTTCACATCCCCCTGACTGGTTTGTAACTACTAATTTGTACTTCCTAATGTTTCCCCCTATGTCAATGCCCCCAAACTCCTCCTGGCAACCCCCAAAACGTCCTCTATTACTATGATTTTGTTTCTGTTTTCTTTGTTTATCTTTTTCTTTTCTTTAAAGATTTATTTTATTGTTTTTGAGAGAAGGTGAGAGACAGAGAGAGAAGGGGGGAAGGCCCAGAGCAGTCTCTATAGTTGTACATCATTACTTGTGACATGGTTTAGTTTCACACAAGTGGAAGTGGGACCACATGGGGTGGGAACCAAACTGGGTACTTCCCTCATGGGAGATGAGAACCTTTAGCACCACAGTTCAGCATATGGGTTTGCATGGGCTGGGGTCAGAATTCGATCCCCGGACCTCATGGTTGCAAGGCAAGTACTCAACCTGTTAAGCTGTCTCAGCATCCCCTATCTTTTCCATTTGATTCCACGTATAAGTGAAACCATATGACCTTTGACTTTCTCTGTCTGACTTACTCCACTCAGCATAATACCTAGGTCCACCCATGTTGTTGCAGATGACAAGATTTCATAATTTTTTTATGGCCAAGTAAGATTCCATTGTATATACATATGTATGACCTCTTCTTTATACAGTAATCCATTGATAGACACAGAGGTTGCCTATATATCTTGGCTGTTGTAAATAGTGTTGCAGTGAACATATAGATGCACATGTTCCTCCAAAGTAGTGTTTTGGATTTCTTTGGATAAATATCCAGAAGTGGGATTATTGGGTCCTTCTTTGTTCCTTGTTTTGAAGTCTATTTTGTTTGATATAAGTATTGCTACACCAACATTTTGTTTTTGTGTTTTTTAATTTCTATTTTACTTTTTCATCTCTTTACTTTCAGTCTGTGTGTGTCTTTTGATCTGGAATGAAACCAGACCTTCAGCTTTAACCACATCAGACAGCAAAGCAGGAAATTCTGATGCTGAATTGGCAGAGAACAAGTGTTTCTCTGAGTCAGCGAAAGGAAGCTTTTTTCTCAGTATCTATGTCCCATCTTCCATCTCTAAGCAGATGACCTGCTCATGTGAAATATCAAGATTATGAGTCTTGGGTTTCCATAACTCTTGCTTTTCTCAAGATGATTCTGGCATTAAATGTTTCTTAGGTTATTTCCCCCCTGTTGAAAGTTGCTTGAATTTATGGTTATCATCCCCATTGGTTTTGGGGGAGCTGAAGTTCTTAGACTCTAGAACATGATGACCTTTACATTTGCCATGAATGTCTAACCTTTTCTTTATAAAAAATTCTCTTCCTACTTTTAGTGACTCCTTTACTGGCATCATTAACTTCTCCTGAATCTGGTATCAGCTATGATTTATAAAGAAGAAATGTTCAAATAAGATAACTTTTAGCTGTCAGTTGAAATGACCTTTTATTTTTTAGCTGTATCTCTAGCAAGATTTTTAAAAAGTCACTTTATTGAGTACTTACTATATGGTAGGCATTATTCCTAGTTCTTTTTGTGTAATGATTCATTGAATCCTCATAAATTACTGTGTGAGATAGATGCTATTATTATTTCCATTTTGTTGGTAAGGAATCTTATAAATGTTAAATAACTTACCCAAGATTTCACAATTAAAAAGTGTCCTTCTCTGTCCATCAAAAGCAAGTTATTTAATACTCTAAATAGAAAAGCATCCCAGAGAAAAATAAATTGAAAAAGTATAAGGCTAAATCCATCACCAAGACAGTCCATCAGAGCTGTGTTTGTGATAGGCCCAGCTTTCCCTAAATATTGGCTTGCAATCGCATTCTCATTGCTCATACCTTAACCATATATAGCAATAATATGTCATCTAGAGAAGGATGAGTATAATAGTTGTGCTAACAGATTTCCGTATATGTTTCTTTTTACTTTGGCTGCCATGCTATTTAATTGGTCAATTATTTGTAATCAGAGAACTGAAGACTAAAATTTAAAAGCAAGTTACTTAGTTTCTCTGAGCCTAGATATCTGATCACAAGCATATGATCCTGATTTTCTTATATTGAGGACCTAGATATTTATTTTTGCTCAGTTATTTATTTAGATTAATATGAACTCAAACATTATATATTCTATAGATTGTAACCCCTTACTATTGATTATAATTATCTTTTTGTTGCTCAAATTGTCCCAGCTTTGGTCATTGGGAGCTCCTTCAAGTTGACTTCTATGTCCTTTCAACAGGTTCACCACTTTTTTGAGCACCTCTTTACTTTCTAACACCACAAAATGTTCCAGGCTCATCTTGTACTTTTCCTTTTCTAGCTCTAGAACCAGCCACTTCTCCAAGGAGCCCTGGCCTCTTTTATTGGATAATGCTACAGTAATTTCCCTTCTCCATGGTTTTGCTTTTTTTAGTTTCAGTTACCTGCAGTCAACTATGGTCAGAAAATAGTAAATGGAAAATTCCAGAAAGAAACATACATAAGTTTTAAATTACATGCTATTTTAAGTAGCATGATTAGATCTCTTACTGTCTCACTCCATCCATCCTGGGACATAATCATCCCTTTGTCCATCATATCCACACCATATAGGATACACACACACTGGTCACTTAATAGCCTTGTGCTTGTGTTCAAGTAACCTTTATTTTACTTAATAATGCCACATCACATAACTTTTATTATAGTATATTATTATAATTGTTCTATTTTATTATTGTTGTTTTTAATCTCTAATTGTGCTTAATTTATAAATTAAACTTTATCATAGGTATGTAGGTATAGAATAAAATAGTACATATAGTGTGTGGTGCTATCTGAGGTTTCAGGCATCCACTGGAGGTCTTGGGGATACAGCCCTCATGGATAAGGGGAGACTACTATATATCCTTAGAATAAAAAGGAGTGAAACAAAACAAACAAGCAAACAAACAAAACCCAAGAAAAATTACATTAAACGGTTTTAAGTAATCATACTATAGGTAGAAGTGTTGGTATTGTTTTCTGAAACTCCTTTAGAGAATTATGTGATAAAGCAAATGAGTAATTGTGTCACTGTGCAGCAAGTTTTCAAGGTGGAAAACATGAAATATAAGTAAGTAGTCTTGAATTACAATTGGAATTAACAGTTTAAACTCATGAAGTATTTTATCTTTACAAATATATTTCTTAGCTCTGTCCACAAAAAGATCAAGAAACAATGACCAATCTGTAAGCAACAAACACCTTTAGTGTACAGATTGGTAGTCATCTCTAAATATAATTTTTCATTTTCTAGAACCAGCATTTCTTAGGGAAATGGCTGATTTTAGGCTGGGGATATGAAATGTACAAGGTATACCTGGAACATCTTGCCATGACAGAGAACAAGAAAGCTATCAAAGACCAATTGTGTGTGTCAAAAAGCTCAGGAGCCAACTCAAAGTAGTGCCATTGGCAAAATATGGGTCATGTAAACATCAGTAAGAGTAATAAGTAATAGAATGAAGTACGTAAAATGTATTTGAATACATCAGGCTATAATAATTAAAAATAGGAAACATCATTGGCCACCTTTGGAAGACACTATGGAGCCAACTCAGAGTGGATGGATAATTCTTTTTTTCTTTTATGAGTTGCATCTTGTAACCAAATAATTGATTAGAGAAAATCCATTTTATAAAAGGATCCAGGTAATAAAAGAAAGATGCAATTAGAATATCACCATTCTGTTCTCCCTAATAAATAAAGGTCACGATCATCTAACTTTCTTTTTTTATTTTATTTTTTATTTATATATATATATATTTTATTGTTAAATTTAATGGGGTGACATTGGTTGGCAACAATCAGACAGTTTCCCAATGGACAACTCCACATCACATCACCCATGCTCATCTAACTTTCTGATACCAATTCCAATGAGCATGTGTGTGTTTGGAGAGGGTGGTTACCTCATACCCCAAGCAATTCTAGGATACTAGATGCATGTCCTACAAATCAATTCTGACACTATCGACCCAGAGATAGCCTCAGATCACACAGGCTAAGGATCCAGTCCTATAAAACTGATGATTCCCCACACCCCTCAGATGCCCAATCACAAGCCTACTGGCTATGGACTGGCATTCCCACTACTCTCTCTTTGGGTTCAATTAATTTACTAGAGCAGCTCACAGCATTCAGAGAAACATTTTATTTACTAGATATTGGTTTATTATAAAAGGATACAACTCAACAACAGCCATATAGAAGAGATACAGAGGGAATACAGGGAAATGGGAGGAGATGCTGTGTCCCCTCTGAGCAAGCCACTTTCCCTGTATCTCCCTGTAGTTACCAACCAGGAAGTTCTCTGAACACTGTCCCTTAGGTATTTTATGGAGACTTAATTACCTAGGCATTCTTGATTGTCATTCGAGACTGGTGATTGATTCAACCTTCATTCCCTGGAGGTGGGAGGGTCCATGGGGGGAGTGTGGGACTGAAATTTCCCACCCTCTAATCACATGATTGGTTTTCCTGGCAACCAGCCCCATCCTTAGACGTTGTCCAAAAGTTACCTCATTAACATAACAAAAGACACCTTTGTGTCTCTCATCACTTAGGAAATTCCAAGTTTTAGGATCTCTATGCCAGAAATGAGAACAAAGACCTAATATATATATTTCTTACAAATCTCAGTATCACATCATCAATGACTGCTAACATTACAGAGAGTAAACCAGATAGTATGTTAAAATACACAACACCATTTATAACGTACTCTTGCCAAAAAATTGAATCCAAGTCTTATAAATCCACCAGAATCAACTACCAAATTACAGAGAACAGAGGATAATGTTAAACAAAACCATGGAATGAAGTCAGTAAAACCCAGACTGGGTTTTAACACATACATAAATTGTATGTGTATGTATGTTGTATGTGCAGAGAAGTTGAAAGAACAAAGAAGCAATAGTGGAGAAGATCCTATAGATTAAAAAAGACTTAGGAAATACTAATTGCAATGTAGAGTATTATTTGAATTCTGATACAAACAAAATCATGAGATAATTGGGGAAATTTTGACACTGACTACATAATTGATATGAGAAATTGTAAATTTTCTTTTGGGTCAATAATAATTTTGTGGTCATGTTTTAAAGAGTCTTCATCTTGTATAGATACATATTGAAGTACTTGTGAAGAAATGGTGCCTGGAATTTGCTTCAAAGTAATCTAGCAAAGGGAGTATTATGGGACTACGTAGGAACTAAAATTGGCCATGAGTTGGTTATTTTTGAAGCTGGATGACAGGTACAGGGGGTTTATGATATTACTCTCTCTACATTTATATGTGTTAGAAATTTTCTACAATGAAAGAGGGGAAATAGCTGGAGAATCCTAAGCTGAAGACTTCTCAGTTCCCTGGTTTCAGGAAATAAAATGTCCTCAGTTCTCAGTGATTGCTGCCTCCTATAAATTCCACATGTATTCCAGGTGTGAAGATTCCATAAGTATATCAGAACTTAAATATATTTTGGAAGCAACTTTGTGCCTCTTAACTTGAAAAAATGAAGAGACAGAAACCTCAAAAAGAGCATATTTCTGATTGCTGCTGTAATAAATTGCCACATGTTATATGGCTTAAAACAACACAAATTTGTTATTTTACAGTTCTGAAGTCCATAGTAAGTTTTTGTGGGCTGAAATCGTGGTGTCGGCAGGGTTGTGTTCCTTCGGAGGACCCCAGGGAAGAATTTGTTTCTTGTGTTTTGTATCTCCTAGAGGCTGCCCACATTTCTTGGGCCCAGGTCTGCATCACTCTGGTCTCTGCTTCTGTCGTCACATCTCCTCCTCTGCTGCTTTTCTCTTCCATGTATGTCCAAGGACACTTGTGACTGCTACATTGGTCCTACTCAGATAATTGAGGATAATATTCTCATCTCAAAATCCTTAATCACTCCCAAGAAGTCCCTGTTTGCCATGTAAGGGAACATATTAAAAAATTCTAGGGATTAGGGCATGGGCATCTTTGGGGAGGGTGCATTATTGTGCCTACCACAAAGAGAAATGAAGAGGTTGGGAAACAAGATTAATAAAGAAAAGGATAGTCAGAAGTTAGCAGGAAATAGAAACCATGCTAATATTTTAAGCAGATGACATTTAATATAAAAAATATGTTACACAAGAGATGGAAGATCTGAAAAAGTGAAACAAAGGATGGGGAGAGACCCCAAAATTCCAAGTACATTTTCTCCTGAATTCTTACCACTTTCATATCACTATGAAGTAAAAACAAACAAACAAACAGTTAAGTCAAACTGTCATTAAGTCAGAACTATCTGTATTGATTTGGGCAGGTTCCAAAAAAAAAATCATAGGAAGTCAGAGAATTTGCAAATACGGAATTCATGAGCAAGAACAGAGAGATGGTGTAATACCCTAAATTCTCCTTTATTCTAGTCTTTCACCAGAGTCCTCTTTGGCTAGACTAATCAGCTGTCCCATTTTAAATGGGACAGAAAACAACAGTATTGTCCTGTTTCGAACAGTATGTACTGGTCAGCCTACTGACACTGAATTTAGTCCAGTGAGAGGTTGACCATACGTACTGTTTGAAATGGATTAGCTCTGTTGTTTTCTGTCCTGTTAAAAATGGGATGTCTGGTCAGCCTATCTTTGGCTAAAGCATTTGCACGGCAATCTGGGAAACAGAAGGAAAAGGATGGAAAACACATCTGATTACAAAGAGGTGATGAACGACACAAAACGTTTAAAAGGACCAAGAGATGGTGATGAAAGAACTAATGAGAAGGCATTCAAGGGACTTAATGATTGACTTTAGATTTATAGACCTTATTGTAGAGAGGATGATGAAAGGCTGTTTTTAATTTCCATAGAACCAATATCATTGGACTTATTAAAGTAGATGCTATGAATGGAAGATTTATGAAAACTTCTCTCTGTAAAGATTGAGGGATCTGAAAATACTTTAGAAAGGATGAGTGAGGAATTCCCTTCCTTAGAAATGTTAAAGAACCAGGCACTTATTAATTTGCATTCATTTGGTTGCTGGCCTATCTGGAGGGAGGGACATGTGGGTCTGAGCTGGTCTTCACTATAGTTCTGTTTCTGGTTAATATCACCTTGAACTCTGAGGAGCAAATGCCCTTGCAGCTGCCTTGTTGTCTTCGATCTGAGAAAGGGGAAAGAAAATTTGTTGTGGCAGAAGCGTGGTGAATAGAAAGAGAATCAACCAAAAGATCATTTCAGCACAGGGGCTGGTGGCTTACTCAAGTAAGTGATTTATGACAAAATGTTTTTATTTGATCTGGCATTACAGGGATAAATTATTGAGTGCTAATTGTATGTTGATAAGCTGTTCCTGCTTAAATTTATTCCTTCCTCAGTTTGTGCTAATTGGGGCATATTGGAACAGAAGGGGAATTGCCCACTTACTGCCTGGTTTGGTTTATGCTGTTGCTAAAATGCCTCGTTGTAATCGTGTCTTCACTGTTATTCATACTAAGTGAACAAGGAAGCGCCTACTGGTAGACATTCCCCCCCCCTTTTTATTAATGCATATTTCTTTTTCTCATAAATGAAATGTGAAAGGATAATATCACTCCTATTTACTCGTTCAAGTTTACTCAAGTTGCAGCAGAAGGTAGGGTCAGAGGTGGACTGGCAGAAGGCTGGGGAACTTTAAATGCATATTTTATCATTTGAAATTTAAATCCTTTTTAGATAAAGCCATCAATGGGGGGTGGGGGACAAGGTAAAACCGAACAGTTTCTGCATAGGTGACTTTATCTCTGACTAATACCTCTCTGTCTCTCTTCTCACACTCTGTCTCTTCTCTCTGGTGTGAGTGAGCAGTGAGAGGCCAGCAGTGAGAATCTGTGTGTGCCAGGCAGGGATTTGGGTGTGGATGGAAGGGGGTGGTAACTGCCGGATATTTGGGTCTTGTCTCTTAAGGGTCTCTATAAGTTACTCTAACTCCAGGGAAGTTGAGTCAGTCCAGATTTTAAGAATTCAATCAGACTCAAAACAGCAAATAGCCAGCAGGATTACAAGTAGAAAAGCTGAGCTGAGATTAAAGGGAATCAGCAAGAGCAGAGGAAATAGTAACATTCCCAGTAGGCACACCAGATTCAGGGGACCTGAGGGCTTTCACATGAGTCACTACACATGGCTCAAGGTGGGGCTTGTAAACACTAATCCCAGAAACAGATCTCACTCTTTGCTATAGTTTTATGAATTCCACTGGATGTGGGCAGGTGTGTACCTGGCTGTAAGCCAGAGGGAGGTGGTGCCAGGGAGACCCTCCCTGGCTATGGCAGGATGGTGGGTGCCACTCCCTAGACCTGTTCTTGAGACTCAACTCCCCTCCCACCTTTCCACACTGTGCTGTAACTCTCCTCCCTCAGTTTTGTTCTCAGATGTCACATTTGGTCTCTTATTTCTGCTTACCTCCTTCAAATCAAAGTAAAACACAGTTCCATTTAAGTAATCATTTGTGCAGTTTTCCTACTCAAAGTAGAAAGGACCTCTGTAGAGAGAAGAGTTTAGGATTAGGTGAGTATAGTTATCTAGAGATACCTCGCTCTGGAATTACTGAAAGAACCTTGCAATTGGCTCGTTTACTTACCAAATTGCCCTATAGGTGTGGATTGTGAGGGCAGAATTATGCTAAAATTTCAGGGATAGCTCTAGTTTATCTAGAAAGCCATTTGGCTGTTAGCGAGTTAATTAAGACAGGGGTCATTATTACAGAAGATTAGTTTAAATTTCTGTTACTCTGACGTACTTTGTAGGGGAAGAAAAACTGCCTAGGCATTGGCATTTCTAGTCTCTGCTACAGCATGCCATGGGCCTAGCAGTCCTTCTTAGAGATGGTGGGAAGTCATGGAAATTGAGCCGGAGAGGAGACAGAGCCCTGGCTGCTAGCCTGGTTTTCGCTGTTGACAAGACTCCTTCTACCATTTTCCCAGGGATCTAGAGATCTCCCAGGGGAGCTTCTGGTACCGAGGGAGCTGGGGCCAGGAGCTGGAGCCTCCCAGTAACAGGACTGCTTGGAGTGCTGAGATCTGGGGGGGAAGCCACACCAGCATTCAGAGGAAAAAGCAGGAGTTCAAATCCCAGAGGCTACGGTGGGGTCTTGGAGTTGGATGAGAGACTCTGGAGACTGTTCAGTGTGCATTGTTAGTAGGTCCCATTCAACGTCAGTCTCTGGGACCCAGCCGATGAAAATAGCCAATGACCACTGATAGATAGCTTTAGATTGAAAGTAGAAAGCTAGAGTGAGAAGGGAACTTAGAGGCCATGTAGTGTGACTCATAAAGGTGAAGTGACTTGTCCAGGGACACACAGCTGAAGGTGGCAGAGCCAGGACAATATCTAGCTCTCTAAATGCCCAGCTATACTTTTTCTGTTATAACCTCCAGCCCACCTGTGACATCTCTAGGTCTCTATTCTGACCTTGGGTGAAAGGGCACTGAAATCACCTCAACCAACCAAACGAGGATTCCAGAATAATTTTAACTTCTTTTTTGAAACTCTTTTTCTATGTTTTAACTTGGTCAGGTAAGAATTATAGGTGATACTGATAAAATTCATGAGAATAATATTGGGTAGTGATAACTCTAGTAAAATAGAAGGTTATGTAGATAGTTTCTGCTCTATAGAGCTGAAGTTGACTTCATACAGAGTCCTTTGGTTTTCTCTGGAATTCTTAACCTTCTTGTTGGATTTTCTACCTCTTGGGCTGTTATGGTTAATACCTGGCAGGTATAAGTTTGGCCTGGATCTTGCTTTTTAAAGTGTGAGCCCCAGACCAAAAACATCAGCCTCATCTGGGAACTTGAAAGAAATGCAGAGGCCCACTCTGGAGCTATGGAATCAGACTCCCTGGGGATGCGTTCAAGAATCTGTATCTTAAGGCCTCCAGGTAATTTTTTTAAAATTTATTTTATTGATTTTGACCATCAGTTTTCAACATGGTTGATCATCAGTTTTCAACATGGTTTCATTCTACACAGGTGGGCAGGGGCTGCGCAGGTCAGGAACTAGGCTAGGGGCCTCCCACATGGGAGGCATGCCCCTTTGAGCCAGAGGCTAAACCGGGGGGCGAGAACCAAACTGGGGGCCTCCTGCATGGGAAGCACACCCCAGTTCAGCATATGGGTCCGCATGGGCTGGGGCTGGGATTTGATCCTCAGTCCCCGGGGCTGCAAAGTGAGCGCTCAACCTGCTGAGCCATCCTGGCTTCCCTCTCCAGGTGATTCTGATGCCCACTGAAATTTGAGAATCCCTGAGCTAGAGTACAAAGGTTGCGTAGAGTAACAGAATACAAAAAGCAATACAAAGTAATGGTTCAAACTCTAACAATTACTAGCTAGGAGACCGCGGACAAGGGTCTCTCTGTGCCTTAGTTTCCTTGATTCTGAAATGGTTGGATCTGCCACGTGAGGTGGTTGGGAAGCTCAAATAAAATAATGCAGGCAAAGTCTGGATGTAATACCTTGCCCAGTATATAGTGGGTACTCAGTACACTTTACTTATTAGTCCTATGATTATTACAGCCTGAGATGTCTCCCATCCTGGCAACCCACTATGTGAGTTCCGGACTCTTCCATCCTCTTCCTGTGCTCTCTCTCTCTCTTTCTTTCTCTTTAAGCTTCCACAATTCCATCTAAATCTTGTAGCTGCTTTGGGTGAATGCTATGGAACAAGGCAGGATGGCCTCTGAGCACCTTGGAGAATGGATCTCGCTTCCTGAGACTCATCATGACATCAAGACAGAATTAAGTCATGTTCAGTCCTACTTCACATACTGGGAAACAGATTGTGGAAACCGCATATTCTGAGCCAAAGTCAAGACCCATTAACGACAAGCACAAGTCTCCTTAGGCAGAAAGAGAGGCCCAAATCTCAGCATTGGGACTGTTCTCAGAATATCAAAGCATCTGGCCATGGGTTAGATGATCCCAACCTGGCTGTTCCTTGTGGCTACTGCCACCGCCGTCCACACAGCCACTTTCAGTGCAAGAGGCCAGCCCGCTCTCCCCAGCAGCCTGTCGCTACCTCTGCTGCCTCACAGAGTCGACGCAGGCTGGCAGGCTGGAGCAGCAGCTGCTGCCTCACTTGGAGCCATCGCAACGTCTCTCAGGGGGCCAGCCGAAGCCTGGGTGAGCTTTGGAAAATTAGTGAGCAGTTCTGATGACTTTAATTTTTCTCTCCTAAGAAATTGGGAGACCATATCCTTTTAATCATCTTTTGAGAAGTACGATAAGAGAAAAGAGCGACAGTAGAAAACACAGAGCAATTAATCTGTTCATTCATGTTCGATAAATGACTCTGCTCTGAGCACAGCCACTTCTTTGTGTTACACATGTGGATTGGGTACCCCTTCGGGAAGCGACAGGCACTTCCCATGTTCCATCCTGGCCCGTCCAGTCCTGCTTGATAACTGGTATTGGCCAGGATCATGTCTAGGGCAAGGCTTGACCTGAGATCATCGCTGCTTACAGGACACTGGGGACACCAGGGGAAATTCAGAACATTTCTCCCTCCAGAAGAATTCTGTGAGCTGCTGGGGAGGAGGAAAGGCAAAGGGGACTACTACTTGGTTAGAATTTCCTATGCACCATGCACTGGGCTAACACAAGAACCTTATGAGGACTGTATCTTTATATTCCCATTCCACAGATGAGGACTTGGAGGCTGATGGGGAGAAAACGATTGACTTGAAGTCACCTGTTTGGACAGTGGCAGGGCTCTGTGACACAGCAGTCTTCTTTTGCTCCCATCTAATATGCTACTCCTGTAGGAGCGTGCTTGTTCGTTTCTGGCACAAAGAGCAGGAATAAGTACCCTGAAGAGGTACAGGTTCAGAGGAGCACTGTCAGTCAGCTCAGGGGATGGAGGAACTGCTCCCAGATGCTGTGTGTGTCTTGAAGCATAGTCTAAAGAAGTGTGGTCTGGGCCAGTAGGTGGAGGAAAGGTCCTGAGCAATGCTGCAGGAAAGGCTGGTGAGTGGGTGAGATGGGACGGGTGGGCCCTGAGTATATCTGTTTTTCCTGAGTGTGTGTCCACAGGAGTCCTCTGTGGGGAAGCAGAAGGACCGATTGGCCATTATCTCAGGTCAGGCCTTGCCCTTCGCATGATTTTGGCCAGTGCCAGTTATCATGCAGGTGGGATAAGCCAGGATGAAACATGGAATGTGCCTCTCACTGTCAGAGAAGGGTGCAATAAAACCTTGTCAGCGTGTTACACTTGCTTTCATTTTTATCCCCGTCACCTCCCTACCCACCCACATTTACAAAGTGCCCACATGTGCGTGACATGCTTGGCATTAGTCTCAGAACAGGTCTGAAGGTACTAATACCTCTTCTCACCCAGCCCCTCTTCCTTGTCCGGATCAGTTTCTAGCAGCCACCTCCTGTCAATGTCACATGAGAATGCCAGGATGGCCCCAGGTACTCTGACAGGTATTATACAGGGTCCGGCAGAAGCAACACCCTTTTAAAAATTTACCAGCTCATTAAAGGGGCGTTACTTCTGCCCAGCCCTGTATATCCTCATAAGACAGTGAGATGACTCCCACTTTATGGGTGTGGTCACTGAAGTTCAGAGAGGCCGAGGGGAGAAGGACCCAGTTGGTGGAAGTGGAGAACTTGCTTGGAGACAATGGGGCAATTGACAGGTTTCTGGGGACCAATAATAATCCTGATAAATTTAGTTCATTTAAATTAATCAACTAAAAGTTAAACAACTTGTATCGCCACAGTTGAAGTGGTATGATAAAGGGGCAAGACAGACTGAACATTGCAGTCGGGCTGTTCTGGGCTCAAACCTGGATCACACTTAGCCTTTCTGGTCAATTCCCCTACCTCCTCTGAGCCTTTCTTTCTTCATCTGTAAAATCAGAATACTCTCTGTGGCGTCATCATGGTAAAGGGGTATATGTATCTGTGTTCTTGGCAAATTATATTGCTTCCTCTGTCTTCTTCTTGTCCAGCAAATGCTTACTTCCAGATTCACTGGTTTGAACACATGAATATTGACCATATTCATCTGCTCAGCCTGAGTATTATTTTATTTATCTGAGATGATCTGGATACCCAAATATAATACCTGGTGTTGTAGCCTGGCACACAGGAGCTAGGACAACTAGCACAACTGCACTGTTTTCTTCCAAGAATGCCAAATGACTTAAATCTACCATATTTTCTGGCGTATAAGACGACCGGGCGTATAAGACGACCCCCTAGTTTTACAGTTAAAACATAGGTTTAGGCCTATATTCGCTGTATAAGACTACCCCCCACTTCCGAGGCAACACCAGTTCTTTTTTTAATTAAATTTTTAATGAATGACATTTTTCGAACATACCGTAATATACCGTACATTGATACGATAAATGGAAGGTCTCTTCACAAATGGCAATGCCATGAACTTGACCGAGAAACA